>JAUMGZ010214015.1:0-11809 GCA_032359645.1 Pododesmus macrochisma | reverse complement strand
TTTTGACCCCCGGGTCAAGCCTTGAGCACATATTTAACTCTAGACCTCTGAGTTTATTAGGACAAGATTTTTAAAATTTTGTCAAATTTTCCCAATTTTGTCTACCATGAGGCAGCCTTAGAGGCTGGGCTCCATCATTTACACAAATATAATTCCCCTTCCTCTACCTAGTTTGGCTAAAACTGGTTCAGAGGTTAAAGAAAAGTAAAAGATGTGAAGTTACCAACGATTACTTGATTTTATGAAGAAGAAAATATGATCCAATTGTATCAAGTTTGTTTGTTTGTTTTATTGGAGTTTAACGTCACTTTAATTCATGTCTAGGTCATATCGAAAGGTGTCTGCTTGTTACAGTACACACTGATGTTTACATTATAGTGCTGACTCACTGAAATATCACACCAGACACTTTGACATCATACTTCACTCGGTCACATTATTCTGACACCGGGCCAACCAGTCCTTCTCTTAAAAAAAATGCTGAGCGCTAAGCAGGGAGGGAGAAAATTACCAAATTCTAACGTCTAAGGTGCAACACGGCTAGGAATAGGGTTTTTTGATCAAGTACAAGTCAAGAATTTCCAAAAGATTTAGATGTAAAGTAAGGTTATTTCTATTAGAATCATATCATTCAGCTCTTAATTTAAACACAGAACACAGTGGTTTTAAACCTCTCCCTATCAGCAATACATCATGCACTGAAAGTTGAAAGAAATGTGCAACAGATGACCAGAGATGACCTTGCAAGAAATAAATTTGGTCAACAATACAACACCCACTTACTGGTATACCAATGCACCTCAGATACACCTATAACTATTGTAAGTAGGCATGTCTGTGTAATATTGGTCAACAAGATAAGATACAGAATAGCTAAAGCCATTTCTGACCATTAGTGACCAGCATGTGTCCAGAGCCACTGACTACTAACCATCCTAGTGTACTAATCACCTCTAATGTTTAGTTAATCTGTAGCTATATACAACTAAGAATATGAATGAACATACTTTAGACCTACAACATACATGTATATCATAGTGACACGTTATAAACACATTGGATTTCTGAAATAACTTTAATATATTGCAAATATAATAATGCAATAACAAGAGGCCCATGGGACCTTAACTTCCACCTGGATACATAAACAATGCGAGAGTATTTTGTGACAAGATTTAATAACGATTCTTTACAAAACCAACAAAGTCTGTACATTGTGTATACTAGCTTAAAACCCAAGAGTAAGATTATTAACTCAATTTGCTTTGATATATGCAAAGAACATCTGTCAAGAGTTTATATAAAATAGATCAGCCAATCATGCATCAGAAGAAACTGAAATAAGAAGTCAAAAATGTCTCAGCCAATCAGAAGCCATGGCGGCTATATTGGACAAATTGCTTCAGTAGTTTTTGAGAAAAAATTTAAAATCTGAAAGTTAACAAGGAACAACAGATGACGGATGACTACGGACGGATTGGTATAAGAAAAGTTCAGGTGGACTAAAAATTGTAAAATTATACAAGTAGCACAATTTACTGCTACCTTATTATATACATCTTCATAAAAAAGTTCTGAAAAGTGAAATAAACATAAAGTAACATCAACAGCATCAAAGAAAAAAAGAGGATTTATTTAATTTTCTTGTTTAAACACAAATAATCCTCTCTTTCTTAAAGAAAATTAACTATTACGTTGAATACATATAGAAGAGCTATGACAATTGTTATATATTTGACATATTTGAGGGTAACCTACCTTTCTTTGAACATATGGATTGCCAATGGTGTAACAATTCATAGCGCTGACAGAGCGCTTCAATCTTGGTCGAGACATGTTGTAGATTAATCCAACTTATCTCAAGATAAATTCAAAACTTTACTCTTACATTATCCAACTATTCAGAATTCAAATCTCGGTATAAATGTAAAGATCCACAGAAAAAATGTGAATTGATCACTGCAAAATTTGTGAATGAGTTCAGAGACAGTTATAGTTACACATGGCTGTTCTCATTGGATATCTAGGGTATCATGTCTGTCAAAATCTGGTGATAAAAACTCACACCTTTTTCATATATTCCTTTCCACAAGTTTTTAGCAGAAAAACTTACATGTTATAAACTTACAAACTGAAAAGGTTCCATTCCAAATGCAATTTAGCGGTAACCTTCATATTTTTTAATCCATGTGCACCATTAATAAATTCTTGTTAATGACAATTATCCTGAAGTAACGAATGCATCTAGAGAATTCTATAACACTATATCACCTGAAGCTAAGAACTCTTATTAAAAAATCTCAGAACGAAAATTGATGATGGCCACAAAACACACATAAAATGTTCCAAACTTTCAAAATGTTCAACTGTGTTAATGAGTTACATCCCAAAATTGTCATTTGCTGTAAGGTAACTGTGTGGAGTCCATTGTGTTACACCTTGTACACGTACTAAGATACTGGTGGTAGATGGGATAACCTGTATCCTACTGTGGTATTTGTGTAGGATTCTGGCTACCTGCCTTATAACAAGGTTTATCTGTCTTGTTTCATTAATTAGTCAGAACAATAATACATTGTGTCGATGTCATTGTACATCTGAATCAGTTAGTATCATAAACCACTAATCACATTCTTATATACATAGGGCTCTCAAGGTCAGCCATAACTACATATTCAGGTTTCCTTTTTATGTCCAGTAGAGAACAAAAAGAATTTCTGTTGGACATTAAGGACCAGATATAAACTAGTTAAACTTTCTTTTTTAATTTTATAATTTAATGTCATAAAAAAAGAATGTGATCAAATTGAACAGGAAATCAACACTACAGCAGCAGGTGTCCATAATATATTATATATATTTCAAACATACACCAACAATTAGCTGATCCATCTCAATTTCTCACAGATATAATTTCCTAGACTTGCACTAGTCCCATTATAAATGCCCACACAGAGATAACTTCAGACAGAAACATTCCCACTGTGGCCACAGTCCAAGAATGTCATGACAAGTAGTGCTATATGATCTTCTATCCTGACAGTGATGATCTCACATAGAGGTTACAGACAAGAAATGTTCACGATGTACAAAAAGTCATCTAGCCTATATACATATCCACTGCTAAGGATATGTATCCTTCCAAAATAATCCTTAATTTAATGCTCAGAAAGCAAATCTGATGATGACAATGATACAAAAATTCATTTATTGCAAAAAAAAAATAATTCTGTCTTTACTTCAAAGTAAAATCCAGCAGCACTTAAACTTTCACTGTCTACATGTAAGTCTAAGTAGATACTTCTATACCAATTTGATATAATCTTCAGTCTTATCTATATTCCAAGGTAAAATACACAAACATTCATAAGAAATTCCAGGGATCTTAAACACTGACATTCTCCATGAAATCAAGAGATCCTTCATGGAAAAGACCTCATGAATGTTTACTGATATTCAACACAAAACTTTCACAATATTGCAGAAATTCCTTGAGCTATTTTAAACTGAACTCACTCTCGTTAATAAATTTCACTCATGTAGCGGAATCTTTATATCAACATATTTCTATTAAAATTGATGCATAGGATAGTAAAATTGACTGGAATCTCGTCCACGATAACTTGCCAGCTGTTGTGCAACATATCCATAGCAAAGCTGGCACCAGTTAAAGACATATAAAGATGTGTAAAACACAACTCTTTATCTTCATCAACTTGTGCCGCTAATGAATAATCTAGTATCCAGCCATCACACTTTACACAACAAAATATTAACAACTACTGTCTTATAAGTATCCAGCCATCACACTTTACACAACAAAATATTAACAACTACTGTCTTATAAGTATCCAGCCGTCACACTTTACACAACAAATCTAATGACTACTGTCTGATTTAAATGTAACAGTTATGCACCTTGCACTTCAAATTACCTTGGTGAAAATTAAAACATCAACAATTATCAATCATTTTAAAGAGTAAGAATTTAAATACAAGAAACGAATTACAGCGTTTTACGAGTTCACTAGGTGTTCCATATGTAATACTTTATCAAAATACGATAAAAAGAATCAGCTTAGCTCTCCAACCGTCACAATCAGCCTCAAGCTGGCAATAGGTTTTCCGTTTGCTGTGAGATTTCACGCTACATTTTCCTTGGATGTTCATCAAAGTGGTAGTGATACATTAAACTTGACATAAAAACTTATTCAATCCGTTTGATGTCCGATATTTTATCATTTATTTGTTTTAAGAAAAGATAAGTCAGACTTCCAAGCCATAAGAAACATTTTAAACATACACAAACAAAAAGTTTGCTTGAAATTGGAGAGTTTTTAATATTTAAATGATGTTTTACAGATCACTCCATGTGATGTAACATTTGCGATTGTTAAATGTATCGATGTAATGGTCCACGACAGACAGTTGGCTGCAGAAAATTATCAAACAATCACAATCCTATATTCTCTTCATATACAAGGGTTTCTAGTACTACATAACAATTACTAAATAGAAAAGAAAAAAAACTGACAAATATACAATCCTACTTCTCATAAGTACAACAGCTTCTTCAGAACTGCACACAATTTTACTTTAAAATATAAACAGATAACAATTAAACAATCCTTTTCTCATAAAGTACGACAGCTTCTTCAGAACTGCACACAATTTTACTTTCAAATATAAACAGATAACAATTAAACAATCCTTTTCTCATAAAGTATGACAGCTTCTAAAGTACTGCACACAACTTTACTATAAAAATATAAACAGCTAACAATTATTGTCAATATGAAGGTATAAATAATCTCAGTATGTCTATCCAATGAAACATTTATCAGTTCTTAGTATCATTTGAAAGACAAGGCACCATGCATTATAAAGATAAGACAATTCATGAGTGCATCATGCCCCCCATGGGTTGTGTATCCTCCCAACAGGGAGGGACATTAATACAACATGTGTTTACTAGACAAATCTATACAAAAACTCTTCTAATACATCATCTTCTACAGGTATATGTTTGTTCCAATCCCAGTTTCTTCACTCTAGCTAAGTGATATGATTGTTCTCAGCATTATAATTGAGACAGACAAAGAATATCACTTATTAAACAGACACAATCAAATTTGTATAATACCAATTTAATGATATTGCTCTGTTTAACTTCAGATTCAATAAAACTACAAAATAAAATGCCAAGACTGTTATATCGTGAAGAGTTGTACTGTGTATCCACTAGACATGCTGGACTTTAGTCAATCCATATGACATGCCATGCACTATTTTAGACTTAGTTAATCAGTCTGTGACTTATAAGACACAGGTACTTGAACAGTTATGTGTAAATCTTGACAGTGTTAATGATCAAAATCAAATGTTAACACCATCAAACACTTCCTGACACTCAGAATCCAGCAACTGTCACTCGGAAAAGCCTTAACTTGACTCAAACTTGAAGATTTTATGAGTTTTTTCCATTAAAACCAAAGTTGCTGCTGCTGCTGACATTCCATCAATGTTTCAAATCAAAGTACATAGACTTCACTTATATCCTAACAATCTCCTAAGTTCACTCATGATACCTACAATAAGTTAACACAATAAAATAAACTACCTCTCAAACAAGCACAAAGCTGCCACAAGGTTGTCCCTATTGAATGAAATTGAGAGTCTATGGGTTAAATAAAAAGATTTTATCACTCGTTGTGTGTCAATCAAATAATTTTACAGTTAATTTGAACACCCAGAAGACAGTGAACTTGATACTTAATCAGATAAAACTTAAACACAAACACCTTTCACTGCATGTTTTATGTTGTATTAAAATCTCATTGAGCTGCCAATATTTTCAGGAAGATTTCACATAATACCACAATAAATGAAGCAGACATGCAACTATGCTTTAGTTTGGCACAGTTTTACTAAAATATTCTTAAATCTGGGTAGAATTACCTGTCTATACTGTTATCTTATATATGAGTATTTTTTTTTTTACAATGAAATAAGGAACCCAAAGTATAGGAACCCACAGTATAGTTATTTAAATTCCAAAGATCTTTTATATTCTGTTTGTCTGTCACTACTCTTTTTGTGTGTCTCATCATCCGACTAGATTTTCTACATATTTTGTTTTGTTGTTCCCCCTTTTAGACCTGTGCACCTGACTGCCCCCCCCCTCTCCCCCCCTCTCTCTCTCTCTCTCCCCCTCCCTCCCTCTCTGTGTGTGTGTGCCTGTATGGCTTAGTCTGTCTGTGTCTTTCTTACATGCTATCCCCCCTTCCTCTTTGTGCCAGTGTGGCTTGCTCTGTCTGTCTTTCATACATGCTCTCTTTCTGTCTTTCATGTTCCACCCCCTCATTCTCTTTCTTGCTCTCCTTCCCTCTTTTAACATTCTGAAACCCCCTGCCACTGACATGATTAATCCCTCTATTGCTGGCACCATATTGCCCCCTCAATCTGGAACTAGACCAGATTTAACCCACAGTAAAGGATTTGTGGCCAAGAAACATGTACAACACTTAATAAAGATGTAGTAGGATACATGACATGTGATAACCCTACACAATCTGTAAAGCGTTGTAATTGTAATAAAACACCTAACTAACATACATTCTCTGATTACATGTAGACTTTCAAAGTCCTGAAAGTGATCATGATATACAGAATAACTCACCACACAACCATGTAATGTAAATTGAAAAATCAAAACTCAAAAAAATTATAGGTAAGATGGAGGCCCAGAGATCTAAATAAGAGTAGACTGTGAGTTCTCAGCCATAAAGACCCTAACATTCATTACACCTCTCTCCACTTGTTTCAAGGATTGAAACAATAAATATATTCACAAACACTCACACGCACACAAACATGAAGTTTGAACATAACTTGGGTTTTTAGTTGGAAAAGAATTTGTGCACTGCATTCAGCACCTGTATCTGTCCTAAACATGTGTGATCTGTCCTAAACACGTGTGTATCTGTCCTAAACATGTGTGTCTCTGTCATAAACATGTGTGTAGCTGTCCTAAACATGTGTGTATCTGTCCTAAACATGTGTGTATCTGTCCTAAACATGTGTGTATCTGTCCTAAACATGTGTGTAGCTGTCCTAAACATGTGTGTATCTGACCTAAACATGTGTGTATCTGTCCTTAACATGTGTGTATCTGTCCTTAACATGTGTGTTTATCTGACCTTAACATGTGTGTATCTGACTGTAACATGTGTGTATCTGTCCTTATCATGTGTGAACTTATAACGAAATGTGATGAATGACAATATTACACTGTATGAAGTAGATTTAATATCAGCAGCTTCTGTAATTTATAACTACGGACTAGCACAAGTCTGTATGTGAAAGTTGTGAATGTGTGGATGTAAAGATAATGTTTCTATTTCTGTGGTGCTAAACAAACAATCATTAAATCTGACAGTTTGTATATCAGCATTACATCAGTAATATATTACAAGAAATATTATCATCTGTTACACTGATAAAGACCCCACCTACTGTCTAAACTTTAAGTTACATGGTCATAAGTAAGATGAGTACAGTAACATACATCATGCAAATTGTCTGAGGAAACTGCCATCACTTGAATGACTTTAGACAACTTTTCTAGATATATCTATAGAATACTACAACACGATAGTAATCATGACAACAGTTAATTAAGATGCAGCCAAATTTTGTTCACATCTGTGGCAGCATTGAGCATCTTTATCTTTATCTTTTTTTTCTCCTTCTGTTAATCATGGTTGTGTTGGAGGTAGGTCTTGGCTGCATGTTTAGTTCTTCTGTAATTGTCTTTTTAAATAAACAAAATGTTACTAATACTTACATCTAGTAAGAGCCGGACTACCTCAAGTTTGCCACACAGAGAAGCTTCATGTAGACTGGTGCCATGCAGTGTACACCTGTTGATATTTACACCTGCCTGTAGCAGCAACCTGTCAATACAATACAACAATCTTAGTCTTCCTCAAGTTCACAAACCATGAAATTTAAACTGACAATCAATATTGATCACGCTAAAGGGTCCATATGGTAAATACAGATTTGCATTCAACGAAGCTTTCATAATCTTGATAATTACCATAAAAACACTACTTACTCAATGCTACTGTTCACTATAAAGATTTAAAGAAATTAAACATTTTTTCTTATCAAATATAATAATTTTGATGAAACTGGCAAAATAACAATTCTTGATTTCGTAAATCAAATAAATCACAAATGTTCAGATTAAATATAATGAAAAATTAATTATATATATATATCCTAACATTATATTCTAGAAAGAGTTGGGAATCAAGTTTTCACAAAAAAAATATGGACTGCATCTTCTATTAAAGAGACTAATCAATGATTGAAGGGGAGTAACTCTTACAACAAGGATTGCTTTTATTTTTAAGTAATGCCCTATGAATAAACTTATCTCCATGTGAATGTATAATGTCCAAAAAGCAATATCACTTTCACCAAAAAACAAAATAAATGACAATTCATAACCAAGTTAAAAGTGATAGTAGAAGTAATGTTCAGTTGTATTGAACAATTGTCTTACCGTATTATTTCCACATGACCATTTTTAGCAGCGAGATGTAGACACGTGGTTCTGTTATTGTCAATCATGTCATTAGCATTGTCTACCAGGGCTGTGGTGCACAGATTACTTCTTAACAGTAAATCCACAACCTGTACAGGGAAAATAAACAAATATAGTTAATATGTACTTAAACTTGTGTATGTAGATATAAAGATTAATATTTATGAATATGTATCATAATTTTTTTGTAAAGCGCTTTGATGATACAATATCCTAAATCGTGCTATATCAAATAAATTATTTGTTTTTTGTATTTGTTGTAAAATGACATGTTTAAATCTGAATTGGATGAACACAAAAAAATGATATTATTTATTATCCCAGTTCTACAGTTACCGTTCCTTTATGTTAGCATGCCATGTTGTCTTCAGTACTATAATACAATACTATAATAGAGACAGTTCATCAATAAATCAAAGACACCAGATAGTCATAATTTATTTTTTCCCCTTTTTTATTTGGAGGGAGTAATGGGGATAATTATGCATTATAGATTTACACTGATATAATTTTGTCTTTTTCTGAACAAATCTTTACACAGGAGAATACTGTTTTGATAAAGACTTCAACATACCAGTAACCAAAAACAGCTATTATTATATTACATTACATTTACTGTTATTTTAAAGAATTGTCACTGGTGTTGTATGTACAACTGTCAATAGAATAGTCTATACTGCTTGTAAATAACTCAAATGTTCAATTTCTTTTTTATCAGTTTCATATTCAATACATCCAGATGTATAATTTTATATTTTTTTTATGTTTTTGAAACACACATTTTTTAAAATAGTTTTTACTAATCTAACCTGCTCTACAGAAATCAATGTATGAACGTTTCATGTCTCACTGACCGTTTTGGGGAGCAATAACAAACGAACACTATTTATGCTTAACAAAGAAGGAAGAGTAATAGAGAATAGGTGACCTCCCCTGAACAGATCTCTGGTGTTGTACTACACCCTGTATACTTACCCTGTAATGGCCAAATTCACACGCCAAATCAAGTGGAGTTTTGTATTCTTTGTTCATATGTGTTGGGTTGGCATGGTGCAACAGTAGAAGATTGACCTGTATACATGTGTAGAAAGATCAAATGTATTAGATAAGTAGATATACAGGCAAACACTGGTTTACAATTTGATATACAATCAGAGGTCCATTGGGCCTTAAAGATGGATCAAACAGGCCTTTAAGTACATTTTTTGCATTTAAATATTTTTGACCGCAGGGTCATGCCTTGAACAAACTTGGTTCTCTACATACTAAACCATTAAACACTACTTCTAGATTATAAGAAGATTTTTGAAATGTTCTCAGATTTTCCCAATTTGGGCCCAAAAGTGTTGCCCCCTGGCAACCAAGCCCCCTCATTTAAAAAAAAAAACAACCTGAAACCCCTTCCCCTAAGGATGCCTTCTGCGATGTTTGGATGAAATTGTTCTAGTAGTTTTGACCAAGAAATTGAAAATGTGAAAAGTTCACATATTTGCAATATAAATATATATTGGTGAACTATGACCCAAAAATGTGTAACCTTTTTTTGACCCAGGGTCATGCCTTGAACAAACTTGGTTCTCTATGCATGCACTAAAGTTACTACATACCAAATCATTAAGCTCTAAGCCATCTAGTTTATAAGAAGATTTTTGAAATTTAGTCAAATTTTCCCCATTTAGGCCCCCAAAGTGGCGTCTGATGGGGCTGAGACCCTTTGTTTGAACAAATCTGAATCCCCTTCCCCTAGGGATACTTCCTAACAAGTTTGGATGAAGTTGAAGCTGTTTTGAAGAAGAAGTTGAAAATGTGAAAATTTTACGACGAAGGATGACAGACGGACTGGATTTGTATGAGAAACGTCTACTTTGGACCTTGGCTCCGGATGGACTTATCAAAAAAATAAATTCTGCTTAAATATCTTGAAATAAAATTTTATATACTTAAATGTATTAGTTTTTATGAGGTTATATGGGTTTGTGATCTATGTAAGCACAATTAAAAAAAACTTTGATATTTCTTCATAATCTCTCATCATAACTTTTACACCATGTATACAGAACCATTGAACAATTAGGCTGAAAGAGCAAGAACAATAACAAGCACTCCCAAATAATTAAAAGGTGTGCTAAGGGAAGGTCCTGGTTTTCAGTTGTTATTATTACAGCAGTTCTCTCTAAAGTCTCTCTACAGTCTTGAATTTTGTTATATAGCTCACCATGTTAATGAAATCATAAATGTTCAGACATATAACAAGGGAGTGTGAGATAGTAAAGTCATGCATTGTTATTCTTAGATGTAACAAGTGTATTCACATATTGAAAACCTGTTTGATTCTGGGAAACAAGAACCACATTTAGCACCCAATGAGCTTCCTGTACGACCTCTGTATAAAACCTACACAGCCAATTTACCAAGGAAATGTTGGTAAAATTCCAATGATGGGTCTATTGTTTATAAAAACACCTGTAATGAATTACTAAGCCATATGATGGACGGCAACCTTCATTATAAACCACAGAAGAGAGTATATAAGTGGAGTGTACATAAGTTTTTACCTAACCCAAAACAAAGTAAGGAATTGTCTTCACATTAAATCAGAAAATGATTTCATGTATGTTACAATCAGTTGATGTTGGGAGTTTAAATGACTTCATGTATGTTACAGTCAGCTGATGTTGGGAGTTTAAATGACTTCATGTATGTTACAGTCAGCTGATGTTGGGAGTTAATTAAGTCTACTCCATGCAGAAAAACACAAACAAATAATGTAGATAGATCTCCATGAAAACAGATGTGTAATCTTATATATTATGATAACAAGTGTTTCGCATGCTTCAGCAGTGTGTGTGATGCAAGGAAAATGCATCAAGGTTGAAGTTGAACAAACTGAATTAGAATCTGCAATAAGAGTTATTCCCCTTGGTACTTGATCATACCTTTGTAAGCTATGCAGGAAATATTTTGCAATTGTTTTTGTTAAAATGTGATGTTTCCTTGAATCATGTATGTTGTATGTCGATGCCCCTAGCGGGCCCTTGATTGGAAAATAAACATATCTTATCTGATCTGATCAGGGGCACATTTTATTTCATAACAAGAGGCCCATGGGGCCTTAACCTCCATCTGGATTGGCATATGAATATTTTTGATCCTAGGGTCACTCCTTGAACAAAATTGGTTCTCCATGCCCTAAAG
>JAUMGZ010214004.1:0-11809 GCA_032359645.1 Pododesmus macrochisma | reverse complement strand
TACCTGTTTCAGGGTTGGTATAGCCTTATTAACCCCACCAACCTATTGAACTCTCTTCGGTCAATATCAAACCACAACTGGTACCAATGCAAGCACGTTACATTCATAAAGTATAGACCCCCGCCCCCTAAAAAATCTTACGAAAAATGCTTTCTAAAATCTTGAGTTCGCAGAGGAATGAATGAAAAAACAAAAGGAAACTGACGGATCAACCACTATGATTAAGAAATTAAAATCCGAAATTTTTTAGAATAAAAAGGAATCACTACGAATTTAATCAAAAGGCAAAAGCGAAGCAAACTTATAAGGTTTCACAGTGCCAATATGATTAAAATCAGATCTAACTTGCAACGGTTAATGGTATGTCGCAGTGTACAGATTGTCATAATGCATCATTTCTATTATCAACGATTTCTTTACAAAAAGCGTTGCCATAAAAACTGAATCGGTCGATGTGGATATTGTTGCTAAAAGAACAGATACTGTTACAAACAACAATCAAGTCTGACATTGGACACGATTTTTGCTTATTGATGGGCATTCAAAACCAAATTTCGGTTAGGATCGCCTTTCTTGTCCAAAAATTGAAACAAAGGGTCCTTAATTGAGCCTAAACATCCACTTGAATACATTAATATGAAAGAATATTTTGCCATTAGATTTAATAATTATGAAAAATTATTTACAAGACCAATAAATTCAGTACACAAGGTAAAACGAGTATTTTGCATTTGTATTTTTATGGTTTAATATACGCACAAAGATTGTTTACTTGAGATACTTTGTTTTATGCAACAAACACCTGTCTGTCAAGAGTTTCATGAAACAGATCAGTTTATCCTGAGTAGAGATTGAAAAAGGTTTCTGTCAACCAGAGGGAACGACAACAATGTTGGATGCGATGGTTCTAGAAAAGAACTGGAAATCAGAAGAACATTATTTCATATCTGTTAAAGTTCCGTAAACATCCTACAAATGGTTCATGAAAATAAGTTTGAAAAAACCCAGCAAATCATGCAGAAGTCATGACCGCCATATTTAATGGAGTTCGGCAACATCGGACACGAATCTCAAAGTGGACCATGCAAGGTACACCTATACCAAGTTTCGTTAAAATCCTGCCAATGGTGCTTAATAAGACGTCGAAAAGATCTTAGCCAATCAGAAGCCATGGTTGCCATTTTGGTTGGAGTTCGGCAATGTCGGACACTAATCTAAAATAAGAATTGACCCAGAGTTTTTTTGTTTTTATGGAGTTTAACATGTGAAAAGATAACGACGGACGGACGACGACGAAAACGGCGGACGGATACACGTAAATATATGAAAAGTCCACTTGGACGTTGTCCATATGGACGAACTAAAAAACACAAAGACTTGATTAGTAAACAACATTTTTTCCCATTATCTCTCTTTGACAACATGTGTTTAGATATCAAGGTTTTTACAAAATTATTTAATGGGACCGCATAAACTCCCCACATTAAAAACATTTGTGTCTCTATGTTAATTGTACACTGCATTTTTCATGTACGCCATATATTCGTTGATGTCCCAGTTCCTGTCACGTGATTTGTCATTGTGGCAGACGACACTTTTACAGCAGGACGGGAAGCGTCCATTTGGATCTTGCTTGGGATAACAGCCAAATGGCATCGTACTAGGCTGCGGCGTGGTGGGACATCTGCAATTAAAAAAAAAGCACGTATATAGCATGTTAAGTGTGGTAAATATGAAACAATTATGTGCTGAAAGTTCGGTTGTGTTGGAGTTAGTTCTCTACTGTCTGTCAAGTTTATACCACTATTTCATCAGTATAGTACCCTTGATATTTGTTGTGTTAGAGCTAGGATTCTACTTTTTCGAAGTTTAATTTGCACTTTGATCAGTATTTGTGCATTGTCAAGTTGACTGTACACTATTTCTTCAGTATGGTCCCCGTTGATGCCAGTTGTGTTGGAGCTAGGATACTTCACCCTGTCAGCTCCAGTGCCCACTCTTTCTTCCCCGCTGATGCCAGTTGTGTTGGAGCTAGGATACTTCACCCTGTCAGGTTCAGTGCCCACTATTTCGTCCCCGTTGATGCCAGTTGTTTTGTAGCTAGGATTCTACTCCCTGTCAGTTTTAGTGCCCACTATTTCGTCCCCGCTGATACCAGTTGTGTTGGAGCTAGGATTCTACTCCCTGTCAGGATTCTACTCCCTGTCAGGTTTAGTGCCCACTATTCCGTGGGTATGATAACTGTATATGTATATGTCTCAGCTGTACGTGAGCTTTCATAAATATGGTTATATAGTTGATATCGATCGTTTGTCACGGAGTTATAAGGTAAGTGTTGTTGTCTCCATAGGCAACTCCATTATGTTTTAGTTAGTTTACTTGGCTCAGCGTCCCTTCCAATACATATCTACGTTATATTGAGACGGCGTCTCCTTGTGATAGGACGCACTGATAACGATTTTACAGTGCTTGCGACTGAATTATCACGCCATTGGCACATTGACATTATACTTCACTCGTAATATTATTCTAATGCCTAGCCAAACAACCCTTCTACCCCGAATGCTGAGTGCTAAAGCAAGGAGCTAGAAGATACCTAATTTTAATGTCGCAGGTATGACATTGCTGGGGATCGAACCACGACCTCTCCCGTACGCAAAGCGAACGCTCACCGCTGTGGTACACATGAATTATTATATTTGATGTCGGACGTGTTGAATAATTGTGCTCAGGGCGGGGACAATTTTTCATTTTTCTTATTTTCGATGACAGAATTCCGGCAAATTTGCAAATGTATATGTGTGACAGAAAAAATAGCTCCCCCGGCTATGGCCCCGTTGTTGATATATTATTCCATGATTTCAACATTAATCTGATATTTTATGTATAGATCAAAATGACTTACGTTAGACACTTTAGTCCTAGCGAGGTACACATACACTGCGCGCAACCATTGTGAAAGATGTCGCCCTCTTTCATGTGTATTCCATTGTAAAGACAATTATCTTAAATTAAAACGCATCCATACAGAATAAAATCTACTGAACAATAATAATTATGTAAGATAGAATATCGTAATTTATTATTGATAACATTTTCGTAATATTCGGCTGTCAAGTCTTCTAGGAGATCATTGACATTCCAATGGGCACTAACTGTGCACACATTCTATGCCGATTTATCTATAAATACATTTAGCATAATTTATGTACTCTATTAAAGGCCACTAAATTGCAAAAATAGAACACTTTAACATTTTTACCAAATAGAAACGGATATATTGCGGTTGGTGACCCCGCAGAACATTTGGTTTCTTTCGTTAAAGTTTAACATCCGCAAGGATTCCTTTTTTGTTATTTTCTTCGTTTTTCTGTTTGTTTTACAGTGTCTCCACTTTTTGGTTTTAATTTTCTAATCTATAACACCATTTACATAGAAACAATTGAACTAAATTTACTGTACAAGGAAGCGCATGTAAAAATCAAAAAGAAAAAGTCAAATACCACATGGCTGAATGTCACAGTATCCGTAGAAATCATCAGTTTTGTTTGTACTTGTGTAACACCATGGCTTTTGGCCACTACCCCTTGGATTTCTACAATAGTTCATGAACAATCCGTCATACGGGAATTTTGTAGGTGTGACGTCATAAGGGTGCTCGTCCCAGCGAATGCAAGTTTTCCCTGCTTCTGTGATACTGACGTTCCCCCTGTATGACATGCCTCTGTCGTATATTGGGGAACATGAATCTGTGATCAAAAGACATGAGCAATATCAAAGATGGGACAAGGAAATCAAACAAGTTACCATAATATAACTGGTGTTGATCCACCAGTGGCGTACCGAAAGGTGAATAATGTGTACGCACATTGAACAATGCGATGGTCCAGGACAGAGCCCATGGTGGTGCGGGGGAGCCCCGGACCGAAAATAAATTACAGCAATTCATAGGGTAATTTTTTCCTCTACAGGATGCTTGTTTGCTTAATTGTTGCTATGTCCAGCCTTGTTAAACTTAATACAAAAACAATGAACATCTTCCTGATTAAATTTTCATTTAATATAATTTCTAACAAACGCCATTGTCATAATGTAAACTGTCCTATCTTCAAAACAAACTAGGCTTGAACAACAAATAACAGAACTTGACTATAGTTCACCAACTTTTTTCCTAACATAGTGCAATCTGTCAGCCGATTGAAACATTAATCTCTAGAATTTTTAACAAAAGCAATTCAAAACAATATAGACAATCTTCGTAATGACTAATGAAAAATTAATTACGAACGAGAATAATACACACAGAAGCAGCAGTTTCAATGTAATTTCTGTAGATAATGCCTAGTTAGTGTACTTACATGAATAAAAGCATTGCTGTTCACTTCCAACAAAAACTGCAACAAGGAATATCACAGTTGTCGATATGGAAGACGTCTCCATAGTTGTGATAACTTTTGTGTTTGATTACCTTTATGAATATATTTCTTAAAACTACCACTGACACCAATTAGCACACATATGGAATTTCTATCTAAATAATTTTGCAAAAATTATTATAGTTTTAAATTATGACAAAATACAGCGTTTTGACTGCCTTAGTCGGTAATTTGTATATCTAGATCTACCTGGACACCTGTTGTGTGTGTCACGTCAACAAAGACAGGTGAGACACAGGTATATTAGATAATCTACCTACATGGCATATATCTGTTATTAAGAGAGTGTTATTTATCTTGTAAAACACGGAAATTCTACATAATGTATCTGTGACGTAAATGTATAATAACGTTATCTCAAACTAGGCCGCCCCGGGCGGGAATCGAACCTAGGAGGTGAAAGGCTCTTATGATTACAAGTCGGCGACTTTAACCGCTAGTCCACCGCGGCCCCGGTGTCAGAATGATATGACCATGTGAATTGTCGTGTCAATATTTCCGCGGCTTACATTTTGACAGCACTGTAAAGTCAACATCAGTACTAACTATCACAAGCAGCCACCATCCCGATATGACCTAGACAGGTATTCAAAGAGACGTCAGGGGCCGCGGTGGCCTAGTGGTTAAAATCGCCGACTTGTAATCATAAGAGCTTTTCACCTCCTAGGTTCGATTCCCACCCGGGGCGGCCTAGTGTGAGAAAGTTGCCAGTGACTTGCCGTAGGTCGGTGGTTTACTCCGGATATTCCGGTTTCCTCCACCAGTAAAACTGGCACGTCCGTAAATGACCTTAGCTGTTGATCGGACATTAAGCCCTTAACACAAACAAACAAACAACAACAAAATTCTTGCACTTGATTTGGTTATTTGTGGCATATCATTAACACTCTATAATTATCTTCTTCCTAATTTTACTCGGCATAGTCTCGTTAAAAAGGATACTCGGATAATCCTCTCTTGTGTTGTAATGTCTTAACTTTTGAAATATCGTAAGAACTTCTACTATATATGTGGCTATACAGATTTATTTATTGTTTAAATATCTCTTTTTACAGGACCCATGAATTTTTGAGTGGATCAGGGTCGATCAAGCCATTTGAGATGGTCAGTATGCTTGGCAATTGGGTCATTAATAAACAGGCCATGATGAAAAAGGTGGAAAACTTATTGAAAGATAACTCTGCGACGATACATAACACTGGTTCCGTACCATAGCTTATTGACGTACTATAAATTGGTGATGTATAGCGGAGACGTATTACCAAGAGTGGTGACGTACAGTGGTATACAAAGTACTTTTATAAATGTAACATCAACATAACTCAGTGCTAGTTTTTCTTGATCAGTATTCAACTACATGTACAGTACCTTTTGAAATATGAGTAGGATATAACTTTCTAATATATATATATAATATAGTGCATTATACGTTGTATGAGAAAGCTTCCAGAGTAGGAAAGGTTTGATTGTCGTATAAAACGCCGTTTCATTGCATATGACAAATTGTTATGATAGCTTGGAGTGTAGGAATTAGATGATCCACCAGAATGATAATCATGATTGCAAAGAATTAAAGAAAAATACCAGAAGCAAGGTAAAACATGAGTTGTTATGTGTCGAGAAACAACCACCAAACATTGAGAATATAGCAAACCCTATAAAGGCGGTAGGATATGGAGCAGCAAATCGAATTCATCCGAAAACTCAAGACGGCGGCCATGTCGACCATTTTTTAAAAACATTTGACAAGCACATGTCGCTTGTAATCTAGTAAATGTAGTGTCGAGTTTCCGTCTACTTTAATGTAGTAGACATTAAGAAAAACAAATATCATTTAACCAAAACATTCAAGGTGGCCCCTATTATTTATTTTATTTTGGGGATTCACATCCCTTCAATTCATTTCTAGGTCATATCTCGACGGTGACAGTGCTCACGGATGGCGACTTTAGTGCTTTCTCATTGAAGTATCACGCTACTGACACATTGACTTGATACTTCTCTCTTATCACATTAACCTGACACCAGCAAACCAGTCCTTCTCCAAACTAGAAATGTTGGGCGTTTACCATGGACCAAATTTACCTTATCTTATGTTTACCAAAATAAAAAGCGCATTGCAAAGAAGATCCGATGTAGAGACAGGTGCTGAACAATTTTTTAATAAAAACCACATTATGACATCTGAATCGGAGGTTCTAACGTAAAGAAAATCGCACCACCAAGTTATTAGAAAGTAAGACAAAGGCATATACATGTATATATAATAGCTGAAAGAAACCAACTGATAACGTTCATGGCCTATGACGTACAAAGAGATCAGTCGATAACATACACTGTTTACGACGCACAAACTGAAAGATACTAATAGAATCTCGTACCTGTTTCTGTTCAAGACAGAATTATCTCAGGCGAAGGATGATATGTATGTTTAAAATATCAAGACGAGGCGATAGCCGAGTCATGAGATAACATACATACCATCCCGAGACTGAGATAATCCTTTATCGTCCACTAGACAGGTACATGTCACTTAAATAGGGATATGATATAAATCTTTCTCACACGATTGCTTCTGTTCTTAACCTCCCAGCTCATACTTTATATGGCGTAATAAACCCAAATGAAGAATAACACACTGTTGATTATGCCTTTCCGGTGATTTGATGGGTTAAAAACGGCCAACCTTCACCACAAAAACGTTTTAAACCAATCAAATTGCGCAAAGGTAACGACCTTGAACGTCAATTGGCTCTATTTTTGTTTTGCCCTTTTACATGCACATAACAGGGACAGAGGAGGGCGACATCATAAAGAGAAAAACCGATTGCAAAGTTACGTCATAATCAAAAGAAAAAAATCAGTGCAAATCGCACCTGTTCAACTAATTTGAATAGTCACTTCTCATTACCCTTTGTATATAACTGTTTAAAACAAAGTGGATGTTAATCATATATATGTATAAATACAGATGAGAAGAATCGCAATGTTCAGAGATGAAAACATATTACGATATAACCGACACAGCAGTTGAAATAATTGACAAATCTAGACTTCACTTATGCGTCAGTAAGCATAATAAGGTGCGATTTATTTGCATTTTCAGGTGTATATTTTATAGCATTGACAAGTCCATTGTTTGTGCTTTAGATATTAACTGAATAAAACACAATTAATTAAAGATAACATCGAAACATAAAGATGCCAAACTATGTTTACAAGTACAATGTCACTCATGGATGTCTGGCGTACATTCGTGTGCTGGTCCGGTAGAACTCTGATAATAGGTTTATGTAATAACTATGGAATATCTGCAGGGACATGCCAATTGTTTCATGCCAAATGCTCATTGCTAGTATTAAGTGCTTAATACTAGATGATAGCTAGAAAATGCCAGTTGTCAATTACGCATTGCTAGTTGGCAATTGTTCATTGCTAAATGCTTATAACCAATTCTTAGTTGCAAATTGTTCATTGTTTGTTATCATTTGCTTATGATTGTTGCTAACTGCCAATCGCTTGTTGCCAATTATGCTTTGCTAGTTGCTTACTACCAATTACAAGTTGTTATTATGCATTGCTTGTTACATGTATACATTGCATATTATAGCTTCTTAGGCGTATAGGTAAAAACAGTCAGACGATTGGACAAAAAGTTAATCAAAGTGATAACTTCTTTTAATACAAATACATTATGATTTAGTGTTGTAAATAGAAATTCGAATGTTATTGTGTTTATATTTATAATGTATGGCGTGTACACTTGATGTGATGCTAAGTGGTAGTGTTTCTTTATTTAATCTAAAAAAAATTGTGAATTTATAGTGTATTGTGTATGAAAGACCAAAAATTCTTTTTTTTTCTTTTAACTTTTTTAGTAACTATGGAAGACCGGTGCGCAATCCTTTTTTTGCGAAATGCGTCTTGCCAAAAGTTTTTTGCTAAATCCTGAATGGTTTGTTGCTAAATGCTTTTTTTGCTCATTCATATGTATGTAATTTTCTTCAATGTTCATATAGATTGTGTTATGACGTACTCTAAAAAATCCAAACTATAACGTTTGAACTTCTGGGGTGCTTGATGCTTTTTGTTTGATTCTTTTTGCTCTTTGCTCTTTGTTCAATGCTGTTTGCTTAATGCTGTTTGTTCATTCTTCCCAAAAAGCATAGTATCATGATAACAATTCATTTTGATTTGCGGGAAAATCAAGTTTGAAATATCAGAATTTATTGATGAAATATATGTTGTCTTTGCTATTTTTCACAACTGAAAAAATATTAATTAGTAAGAGTTAATTGTATTGCAAACGTGATCTTATTCACTAAACGAATCACAATTGCCCTCAAACAAAATAAATGCCAACCGTCCAGCTCAGAACTGCAAGGTTAAAAAAATACATGTATATCAGAAAACCTAATAAATCTATGTTTGTGTTCAGGAATGCAAGACGAGTGATATGAATGTTCACTCTTTGGGAAGATATTTACATTATTTAAGAAATTACACCAAATAGAGAGCAAATAAACAAAAAACATTAAACAAATTGCAAAAAGCATTGCGCACCGGCTTTCCATGGGTACTAACACTTTGTAGGTAGCAAATAACATCGCTTAATTAAGAAGTAACAAGGGACAATTGGTAATAAGAATTTTGCAGTTAGCATTAAGCTATATACGCAATTGACAATTAGCAGTTGTCAGTAAGTAACAAGCAATGTAAAATTTGCAACTAGTAACTAACAATGCGCAATTACCTGGAATTTGCAGTTAGCAACACGCAATACACAACTGATAAGTTAGAATTCGCAATTGGAGACTAGCAATAAGCAGTTAGCTACTACCAATTAACACTTGATAACCAGCAATGAACATTTGGCAAGAAACAGTTGGCATGTCCAGCGTGTATTCCATAAGATACGCCTTCGCGTCTTTAGTTTTCTGGTTAGAGAGGGTGTTATTTCCCGTGTTGAGCACAAATAGATGAAAGTGTAAATACACAACATAAACATGATATGATCTACTTAAACATCAAGCCAAGATTCACAGCAAAGTGTAGTAAGCTTGAATAGCAGTATCCCCCATCCCCCGAAAATATGTGATCACTCGGACGTATCTTTCATTGAATCATAAAGACAATTTGAAAGTTTAAGTTTTAAAGAATACGAAAGTAAGAGTAGACAATTTTGTCTCGAAAACTGACAAAAAGTGACGAAACTATTATTCAAATGCAAAATGAAAGTCGTTTGACAGAGATTTAGGGGTCGTCGTTACTATTTATTTCATATTTTATATGTATTCTTGGTAGATAAAAAAAAATATATATATAATGCAAAGGCGCCCAATACAGATGAACTATGGGGCGCCGTTCCATATTTTATCAAGAATGTCAATAAATCAAATTTTTTATATAAAAAATGGAAAGACTTGTTAGAATTCCAAACATTTTCTCTGTATCAAGAATTTGATTTCGATGTATGAGGTTGTTTTATATATACAACTATTTACTAGTTTTTTTTAAACACTATATGTCAAACCTTGGGATTATTGTTGGGGAAGGGGCTGTGTCTATCTAACATATATCCTTTTACTCAGCCCTTTTAAGTCCATCTGGACAATAGGTCCAAGGTTGACTTTTCTCATACAAATACCGTCCGCCGTCCTGCTGTTGTAAAACTTTGCTTTAAACAACATATCCTCTTAAACTACTTCAACCAAAATTGACAGGAAGCATCCTTACTTATAGGAAGGGGATTGAATGTTGTACAAGTGAAGTATCTGACCCCAAGGGAAAAGGTTGACAGGGCCAAAAGGAGTGCATTGGATTGTATGCCTTTAAACGACGTCTCCTCAGAAACTATTGTGCAGATTTCACCATATGTAATAACCTTGGGGCATGTAGAATCACATTTTTTCAATCATGACCCTAGGGTCAAAAGGATTTAAATGTCAAAAATTTACTTATAGACCTGTTTCGTCCAGGTGGACGTTAAGGCCAAATGGGCCTCTTGTGATTGAATGCAACACAACATGCGTAAAGTCATACGTAAGGTTTTTTGATCATCGACATATTTTATGTATATCATCACCCAGTCAGAAGTATCACCGGTGTCATTGAGGATTAAGATGACAAATGATACATCAATGATAATGAAAATACATTATGAAAAGTATCGTGTATAGACCTAATTTTACGAAATGATAATGTAAAAAAAGCATCGAAAGGTTCTATACCAGTACTTGTTTGAAAAAGTAACACATGCATCAAAATGTTGAGTTGTTTTAAAATGGTAGTATTATTACATTTACATATGTTACCCAGTCATATAGATCAATTCCCTTTACCGAGCATCACATTTTCATTTATCAATTTAGGTCACACCACTCTACAGGTTTTAAACATCAAACATTCATTTTAGTTAATACATAACTATGCTCACTTTGGCTTATAGTTTAATTGAAATGATGTCGCAATTCTGGCATTGCCCTTAATATACTTGCACCTTTACTCATAAAAACCACTTTAAAATGTTGGTGCATATATTTTCATTTTTGAATTTTTCCCTTTTTTCAAGATATATATATTATTTTCCCTGCGTAATGAAAAAAATACGATTTGTGAATTTTTGAGCGTGATTTCTTCGAATTTTAAGTACTGTGGAATGCAAATAGCATATCTTTAATATAACCTAAACGCAAATTAAGCCATCAATATCATTGAAACACATATGGGCAAAGAGTGTAAAAGAAAGGCCTTAACATGCCTTACAATATACATTATACATGTTTGATGAAGTTTTTCACTGTTTCAAAAAGTATTAAATTAACGTAATTAAATATCTTTGACGTCGTAGTTTATTCTTAAGAATAACGTCAAAATTGAATCTAAAAAGAATTGATGTATTACCTTGCATTGATCAGCATATTTTACAATTATTAAGTGGATTTAAAGTTTAATTTTTTCACAAACCACCCATCAAATCGATATCTATTGAAAAATGTGAAAATCGAAATTTCCAATTTCTTCTCCACTGTCTCCATTTTTCTAGGCGGGGGTCACATATGTTAGTAAGACAGAACTGGGAACCCGTTTAGAGGACAATTTGGGTTAACCAAAATAAAACCGCATGCCCCAGACCACAGATATATATACAGATATAAAATTTCGTTTTAAAGAACGTATTTTATTGTTTGCAGATCCTAAACACGCTTCTGTAGATAAAAATGACGGTGAAAGAAGATGCAACTATATTGAATAAAAGTTATTTACAAAATTAATAAAGTCAGTACATTGTTAATAATAGGTCCAACACCACGAGTACAATGTATATGGTGGCTTATTTGTACCTTTTCGTTGTTTCGTTTGTCAGTATTTCG
>JAUMGZ010214003.1:0-22227 GCA_032359645.1 Pododesmus macrochisma | reverse complement strand
CCACAACTTTTACTATTTTTCTGACCGGAATACATGTTTATAAACTTGTCTCTTTTTGCTGTTTACATGACCCTTAAAAACCAAGCAATAATTACTATTCGTTGGTGTGTATGTATCTTTAAGAAAAGTATATATGATTAAAATTTCACCATTTCCCAATTCATTGATGATCTTGGTATTGACAATTATCAATGAAAATGAAATAAAAAGTGAATAAACCCTTGAATATTATGCTGAAAGTGAACAACCATGTAAATCTGGAACATCAGTTTATGGCCATTGTAAGAAGTGAGTACTATTCACTTGCACAGGTAAACTATAGAGGTTCTGTTATGGGTAAAAAATTTATATTTCTTGTAAAAACAACAATGGTTTTAATTCTAAATGCATACATGAGGACAGATTATTTTATATGAAATAATAATTGTGTTAATGTGAAATGCTATATAATTATTTTTATTATATTATGCAGAAAAGTAAACAGGACCTGGGTACCTCTGTGTACAAATTGTTCATGGTGCATGACAGGTCAAATATAAAACTACTATTTGAACACTGACAAACAAACTTCAAACCCAATTTGTTCTTTCCTACATCTGCTTTTTACAAAAATATCGATAATTGCATACTGCACTATCCAAAAACAACATTTGCGTCATAAACGTTTTTATATTTTATGTTTAATGGCACCTGCAGTCCAAAGAGCTCATTAAAAAACCTCTAAAATCCTCAATATATATTTTTACACTAAATGTGATGTTCAAGTCTCAGTTTTGTAACAAGGGACACATGTGTGTCCTCATTTATTGACAAAGAGCAATCGACTTTTGGAGGTCATTTTTCACTTATGTGTCAATATTAAAACTCTAAATAAACTATATAAGAAACTATTTTAGGTATCGCATTGTCCATACATGTTATATGCGATAAAAAATGGTTATATATGAAGATCTTACCTGATATGCACTTTAAAAGTGTTCTCTCGTGAGCTGATCTATAACTTCATGCTCTGTACCGTAATACTGTATCAGTTGGTGAAGGGTCAAAAGTGTGTATATCATAGTGTCAATATCTAGGACACCTTATCGCTGCATTGTATACATGAACATGAGTGTATGTATTATCTGACCTTAGTGATGTTTCCTTTTTTAGTAAATAAATGTATATTTGGTTAATTTTTCTGTGTGCGTCCAACGTTTTCTTATTGTGTGCCAATGGCCATGGACTTACGGCCTTAGAATATCGTCTTGGTTTTTTTATTTACTACTTATGATGTTATCTGGCCTGAAGTTATTATAAACATGTATACTTACTTTGCTAAACACATATGTTATAATCTGTCAAACGTATAATGTGTTGTTTGAACTTCAGCAACTGGACCTTTTTTATCTGTACATGTACATGTCTAGCGTGCGTCATTTCAACGAACGTGTTTTCGTGTATAAGCAGCAGTAAATATGAACTGTATGTTGGGAGTATATTCAATAAATAAACCCCTTTGATATAATTTCTCATTTTCGGACATAAATATCAAAATGTAAACTGAGAAAAAACAAGAAAAAAGAATTACCAGAACGAAAGACAGCCGCATAATTACAATTCACATTAATCAAAATAAGAGTCTCATCAAACATTTCACCAGAATAAAAATAAGGAATAAAATGACATCACATCACTCCGCAAGCTCCTTATGCATTCGAGCCAACTTATAAGACGGCTTCAAGGCACAATAAAGGTTCATGAGGCATCAACCTTCCCTTTTCCCACACGAGATAATAAGTATATACGTCGTTTAAAAAATTATAATTACACTTCTTGGCTTATATCATTTGACCTCATTCTATGTTCTGTCAATAAGTTAATATATAAGTTAAACAATTTTATGTATGATACGCTGTAGACATCATTCTTTTTCGTTCAATATTCGGTTTGATTTATAAATTGTCAAGACCATTTTCATATTATTGCTGGGATGTGTATATTACATGTATCCTTCATTAGTATGGGGATGTTATGTCCCTCTCCTTCTGCGTTTAAATCTTTGCATTATCGAGGTATTGTCTTTTTTAAAAAAGTAACTTCTTACTTTCATTTCTGATTCAAACGCAACAGTCTCATGCTTGAACCTACTTTTTATTTGACGACCATCCGAGTTTTGATTTAATACCGCCGACGGTTTGATAAACTCAACATTTGGAAAAATCAAATCTTTTAAAAAAAACTGCAACGTTTAGAAAGGTCCGTACATCTAGCAAATTGTTCATTTAAAATTGTTCATGTCTTGTGTGGTTGTCTGAAACGTGTTCGCGCTTGTTATTGTAAGAAAAATAATACGTATGCGTGTTCCATTCCGTTTATTTTTTTTTTATTTATTTCAAATAATTGTGTGCGCTTCTACCACATAATGGATTCCAGCATATTTTTTTGTATTCTGTCATGTACTTAATCCATTTCGTTTTGGTTAAGCGCCGTATGACAATCACAAGTTTATTAAGTAGAGGAAAATGACATCTAACTCAGAAGGACTAAACCCTGTTTGCATAGGAAAATGCAAACAAACGCCATAGGGGAATATAATCATGAAAAAATACAAATCACACATATACGACGACAAAGATTTGCATGACGTGATTGTTATATGTATTTAAAAAATACTTGTTATACATAATATTATATAACAGTGGTAAATTTTATTGGTAATTTGTTTTGCATGTAAGGACACAAAAATAGACTTATAAACACCAACACATATACTCATGAGAAGTCGATGATGGTAAATAAGAAACGCAAGTTCTTTCAATGCATAAAATAGTGAATATTTAAAACTAGAGTTTTGATAAGGGAATGTTTTTGTAAGACGAGAATGTTAATGGTGTGTATGTTTGTAACTGTTGATTTCTGTAGAACAATTTGTCTTCTATCTTTTCTGGGTTAAATCCTTCCTCAACAAGTTCCACTTTTCTCTGTTTCATAGTCTGTGTCACTGTGAATTCGTTTTGAAAACGTAGGAATATTGGACATGCATAACTTGGTAATTCATGTGTACACTTTTTGTAAACCTTTTCCAAAAGTTCTTGAGTTATTTCATGATTGTCCTCCAATACTATCGCCGCCATACCAGCCCGACCATCAGAGTCTGCAAATCAAAGTGAATCTAATAACCAGCAAATATCATGTAGGCAATAAAAGCGTTCTGGTAGTAATCTTCATGAAAACATAGCGTACTCTTGTAGAGACTTTTAATTTATGCTGACCACATGCTCTTAAGTACATACATTTGTGCGTTTTCATCGTTGTCATACTACTGAAGAGTGATATAGTAACTACGGCTCTGATATGTTTCTGGGCAACGGCACAACGTCATAGTTGACACGGAGACTTCACGGTGGATAACACATGTACTCCAGGAAACGTTCACTCTACCTGGACAACTGTTCTTATTTTCTGATAGCAGTACATGTAATGATTGTTTGTTGTGTAATAGTTGTTTTCGTGCTGTTTTTTCGGTCTCAATCTGTGTCAAGTTTCCATTGCTTTGCATGTGACACAGTCTCATCATTTCGGGAGGAGCTTCTTGTGTTCTTATTTACAGCGGTTTTTGTTTACTTTTGATTCGTTGCAATTCTATTTTTTCTGAGCTGATATACAAACATATATAATTGTATATGAATCATTTTCACATTTTTCATAAATGTTCAAGGTAAAGTAATGTAGATTGTATTCTTTTGTACTCACCGGGAATTTTAACGCCGTACACATTGACATCGTGTACAAAGTCGAGAGTACATATCACGTTACACACTTCGCGTGTCGACACATTCTCACCTTTCCACCTAAATGTAGGATAGCGACATGGAACAGTTTACGATAGCATGCATTTAATAGAGGTTTGTATGGGTTGCTTTTATGCAGTTTAGCGTTGGGTAAATACATTTATATGTTATAATGTTTCAATACAGAAAACAGGAGAAAAACCACACTAAAACAAAATAGGGTAAACAAATACAAAAAGGGACACCATTCATTGAACGATATCTCGACCATTGATACAAATAAATATAATAAATCTAGTTTGTCCAAATATTCCAATTTAAATCTTAAAGAAAACAACATTGTCTCATTTTGTTATCAAAAACATATGTAAATTCTACTTCTCCGTCCAAATGTTACAAGTTTATGGTCTGTTTACTCTAACAAACTTTTATTTAGTTTTTAAAACTTAAAAGAGGACTATGAGACTATTCACTGTAACACATCTTAAGGTGCAACATTCAGCTGTGCGAGTTTGCAAAGTGAACTAGTCAGTTATCTCCCTGTATTTATAAAATGAATTTTTGCTATCTATAACGTACCTAAAAGTGTCTCCAACTCTATCTCTAAAATACAAATAATAGTCCTTGTCCGTGTAAACTAAATCGCCAAAGTTGAAATATTTATCACCATCCTGGAAAGCATCTCTGATGATCTTCTTCTCACTCAACTCTGGTGGCCCTTTATAGAATCCAGTATAAGAAGGAGGTATGCCAGCTATTAGGAGGCCCTCTTCTCCTATACACCAAGAACACAATGACATTTTTGTATTACAAATTATACGTTATTTGTTTATGCGAGGAACAACATATGGCAGTGCATCCACTGTTTGTTTAATATTGCTGCACTGTTTTAAACGCATTTGAATTTATTTACATTATAAACTTAATTATATCTAACACTTGTCTATGTGTACGGAGATCGTCAATAGCTAGTCAACATGGCTAACTGGTGTTTCATATAAACGCTCACCATATTGCGAGCAGCTGGTTTTTAATAGAAGTTTCGTGATGTTTCCTTTTTTTTGTTAATAAGTGTATATTTGGTTTATTTTTTCTGTGTACGTCCCACATTGTCCTCTTGTTTGCCCCTATCCATGGACTCACTGCTTTAGAATGTCGTATTAGTTTTTTTCGTATAAACTACTATATTGAAAAAGTTTTACTGCCTATAAAAAAAACATTTAATAAAACGTATACAAATTGTTGAAAATCTCTTACCTGACTTAACTTTAACGCAGCGTCCATTTTTATCTCGCAATGGTCCTTCTGTCATTGGATCGTATTTAATGACGTGGTTTGTAACACCTTGTCTACCTGTCGATGCGTACGCCTATAAAACCGAGGACACTTATAAACAAACACAAGGATCGAAGTGAATGTGGCATTTCATATTAAGTTAAAGTTGTATACTGTTGACAAGGAATAAAGTATAGTTACAACAAATAAATAATATAATCTTAAAGCTATGGAATATATCCAGCGACAGTTCTATAGAGACGCACATCCCATTCTTGGTTTTTCAAGTAGGAATCTTACAGGAAAAACCAAGTAAGTGCTGTGAGTCTCTTTAGAACTGTTGCTGTATATATTCCATAGACAAAGATCTGCACGTCCTTCAGAGGGGACGCTAAGCTGGCGGTCCCGTGTACAGGGATTTTCAACCCCCCTGGCTCATTAAAGATCCCCTGTAAAGTTCGATAGAAGAGTAGGTGGAAACGCCGTTGCATGGGCTCATCCTTCTTTCTGAACTATCTCTATTCCTTTCGTTTACCGTTCCTGTCGCCGCTTCTCTTCCTGTCCTTTCTTTTGGTTTTTCTCCTTTGGTCTTTTGTCACAATATCGGTGAACGATTCTGGACGTGACGTTAAGCCCTAATTAAACAAACAAACAAACAAACAAGGATCTTACAGAGCTTAGTAAACTTCATGATGTGTTCATTCGTTTTGTTAAATTTCCGTTTTACCCTGTTTGTCCGTATTTTGATTATTCACATTTCCCTACATTGTATAATATTACACTATACTGCAATACATGTAGCTCCAATATTTCAATATTCATAACCAATTATAATTGCATGTACACTGTACAAAACAGTCCATCCACACTTATTTCAATATGATTCACTCAGTATGTTGCATTATAAGAGCATACCATAAGAGGTGACCACCTTCCAAGTGCACCAATTTTGCCTGTTGTGTTGATAAAAGTTGATGTTCCCTCCGTGGCTCCGAAAAATTCTGCAATTCGTGGTATTTTAAAACGCGTTATATATTCTTCCCAAATGTCAGGCCTCAAACCATTACCCATGGCAACACGAACTTTGTGGACACCGTCTAATGGACTCTTTGAAACAAAAAAATGTTATCCAACGTTCTTGGATAAATAGTGGATTCAATTGTTGCCAATGAGTTATATATTTGCAAGACAAAAATATTGACATTCTTATTAAACTTATAAATTTATCCAGCTAGCTCCCCTGATGCTGCACTTGAGGGAAGAGCTGCCAGACAAAAGAACAAACGTACCAGACAATTAGTCTTTCATATTCAAAGTGACAACATTTTACTTTGCATGAAACACGTTAATGTACATCATTAAAGTTCACACGCTAAGTATAGTAAAACACTAATGTTTCAAAAGTTTAAGTCCACATAAGGAAATGCCCTCACAGAATTCGAATGCTTCGATTTTCATATGGTAAAATACAGAAATATAATCAAAATACATTGAAAAAAGATACTTGCACATGTAATTTTTTTATTTCTAACTTTAAGTATATACCTTTGGCGCTTTGAGCAAATATCTGCAAAGTTCTCCAATGTATTGTAATACTGTAACATTGTATTTCCTTACATCTTGCCAATAATGAGTCACCGAGAACTTTCTTCGTAAGACAATGGTTGCGCCTGTATCAAAATGAAAACATACTTTCACGATGCATGCAACCACGAAAATGTGGGTTAACCAAATTTATAAAGCATGCTCTCCAAACATAGTGATAAAGATTTTGAAAGCGGCTGTGTGCGATAAAATTGACTGAGAAAGCAAATTAAGAAGTGCGTTAAAATGTCTTTATAACTAGAAAGTAAAAATTATCATACCAGTTACCACATAGAACATTTATATTTATCGTAAACGTATACTTTGTATATATGATTAATTTGTGTTGAGGCCTCATAACCATGTTTAACCACACCGCCTTGTTTGCTGGTTGACGATCCTTAGTCGGTCCGTATAACTAAGTAGTCTTGAGGATTGCTGTAACGTCAATTTATTTCCTTTTATTCAGGTGCTGAATTGTTTGATGCGGCTGTTATTGGTTTGTTTATTTCATTCATCCTGTTTTTAATTACCTACATCCATTGTGTTGAATAAGCCGTGTCCTGCAGCAGCACTGTGGTAAAGTGGTGTGGCTACATACGTTGTATCGTTTTCATTGTAGTCAATTTGCTGGTAAAACTTGGACAAACCAATAGCCTTTGCTTGATTAACCTTTACTGCTTTTGGTAAACCTGGAAACAAAAGTTCATTCTATTGTTTTAAAACTATAATTATCCATCTTTCAGTAATTCTTCTGTTTCATGCTTTAGGAATTAATATCTAGTATATATATAATAACACTGTTTAAATATCATCATTATGTCATATATATATGCCCATTCTCTTAAATTATTTATTTAATGGCTCTCATATATATCTAATTATTTAGAGAAGCAATAAGAAGAACACGATAACATTGAGGTTTCCTGAATCGTGGACTTGAGCATTTTGACAATTTTATTGGGTGGAATGTTCCGAACCGTCAGATTTTAATATCCCTTCTTTTTGCTCATTATAACCTTGATTTGTCTAGGTCTTTTCACGTCTGATTCAATATTCTTTCATACGTCCGTTGGTGGTGTTCGATTGAAGATCCTCCAACACAGAGCTTTTGAGTTTTGAGATAGCATCATCATTGGTTACCCGTTTCAGTTTACTCGTTTGTATTTCTAATACATAGGTTTCCACTTATGATAATGACCTAGCTAAATAACCCGAAGAGTGATGGTCTCCAAATAGCATGTTCGCCTGAACACTGCCGAACCTTTCTTTAAAATACTAAACTGTGGGTGAGTAGAAGTTTATCATTTTGTCCCTGGTACCATTAAATTCATTTTCTCGTAAGCTTCCATTGATGGGGGTTGATCTGTAGCCAGGTCTGGAATCTTGGATGAGGGCCTCCCACACAATGGTTGTTTTTCGTTCTGTTTAAAGATTATATTTATCGGTAACCCGATTCAATTTTCAAAATTGTATTGGTCAAAACTACATATGATGCAGGTTTAATGAAAACTTTGGATACCTGTGGTTCCTGATGTATAGATATAGCAGACAAGAGATCGAAGATTTAAGTTGGATCGCACGATTCTACAAACTGGAACAGGTGGAAAGCGGCGTAAAATGTCATCTATCGATAAATAACCACGTGACAAATCCTTCTGCTTCTTTCCCTGAATATATATTGGTAGCTCCACAGGAAGTTGATCTTTAATTTCATTTAGAGATTCTAGCAGATCTTCACCTGTTAGTACAAAAGATATTTAGTAAAAGTTGTGAGTATCATTGTAATATATTGTGTTAAACATTTATACACATTAATTCAAAGTACTTTAAACATTACAACGTTTACATGTGTATCTGTAGATATTGAAATGTTTGGTTTTGGTTAAGGGTTGACATATGATTTCTTGTACAAAATACTCTAATTACAACGCATTGTCTTTAATAAAACACAGGAGGAAACAAGTGGTATATCACATAAGACATTAAAAGGATGACAACCAATACAGAAAGTAATGGAATTAAAATAGAATATACAAGGGGATTAAAATAACAGCATACATGTAATCAACAGAACGAGATACATTGACAAACACACAATAACTGCGTCAAGCAATTAAGCACCATAATGTAAGTAATTAAATTGACATCACAACAATAATCAAGACTAGTACTCCATGCGTAGCGACTTAGGACGGTAACCCAGCACGAAACCAGGCGGTGTGATTAAACGGGTTCATGAGACCTAAACATTTCCACTTTCTGCATGAGACTAGAAGTCTTAAGTATAGACATACATTTAATGTTTTAATAGATACACTCCATCGCGCTGTAAAGCATCTCAAATACTAACCGCCCACATAAATCTAAACGAGTTAAACGTATACACATATTTACACAGGGCAATACTTTTATCTTAATTTTTAACGTTTTTGTAACCCTTACATTGCATACTTTACCTTCGCCTACTATTATCACTTTAGCCTCGCTGATAGTCAGGGAATGAAGTAAGGCTTTAGATCTTAAGTTATAGTTGATAAATGCATCCACTAATCCCAGTTTGAGTAAACCTTCATTAAAAGAGAAAAGGACGCAGTCAAGGTATCAATATGCAATACATGTTCCATATCAACACACCAACTTTCAGCAATCAAATATCCAATAGGTTGTGGCAACGTACTATTGTGTGTACTACCGCGGCACGTCAGTTACTTTGACAAGGCTTTCTTTTTGGTGTATTAGAAAGGGACAACATTATCCCACAGTGACCTATTAGTTTACTCCTCGTCGCCGTATCTTTGCCGCTTTACTGTAATGATAATGTTGCTACTTCTATTCCTCTCCAGTTAATGGTTTTTCTCCTTTGCTCTTTCGACACCATAACTGTGACTTTTTCTTATGGTGATACTTGATCCCCCTTTTTAAACAGTGGAAAAGGTTACCTTACATCGGGAGGACACGGCGGCATCGCGGCGGGTGACACATGTGTAGCAGGAAACGTTTACCATATCGCGAGCACCTGGTTTCGCTTCAAGGTTAAATAGAAGTTCGTGATGTTTCCATTTTTAGTTAACAAATGTGTTTTGGTTCATTTTTCTGTGTATGTCCAACGTTTTCTTATTGTTTGCCAATGTCCATGGACTTACGGCCTTAGAATATCATCTTGGTTTTTTAATTTACTACTTTATTCTTTTTAGAGCACGTGTGTGTGTGACTATGTGCCATCCCATGATATACTAACACAGAATTTCCGTCCATCGCTTATACAGATAATTATGCAACAGTTGCTTAGTTATAGAATACCACACTATGCTAACCCATGATGCACGTAGCTTTGTGAATCTGCACGCTAAAATATATGTTTTTCGAAACGTTTTCGGATTATGCCAAATAAAGGTTACAAAAAGAAGGGTATGGAGACCAGTTTTTAAACTACATGATACTGACTGTGAATTAGATTCCACATACGTTTGAATACATTGGAAAATGTTTTTTTTTTTTATTTGTTTCTTAAATACAAAAATGCAACCTGAAACATGCCTCCGATAAATATGATATTTATAAGAGGAAAGAACCAATACTCTGCTTGAGACAGCCCCGTCCCGATCCCCAGATATTGCTCGAAGCAGCCGTCATTAATGGACACTATAGAGAAAATTAATTTAGAATAGACTTCGGTAAATCAAAGCTACAAAGTCAAAGGAGAAACGGGGAAAAATAACGATGGCTATGATGTATAAATGGTCAAACAGCATACAAGATGCGTTCTGAACAGCGATTTCCTTTAACATGTTAATAGGTTAAACTTTGGTCACAAAGACCTACTTATAGATTGTATATAATTATGACACCGCGTAACCTATGATACACTTCATCATGCAATATGCTGTAAAGAAAATGAGAGATTAATTTATGATATAATTTAGATTCATACCAAATTAGAAAAAACCTTACCAAGAAATGTCCAAACGAAGGCTGGCTCATTGTAAATCATGGTAGCCACCGCATCACCTTGTTTTAAGTTCCAAGTCTTTGCCAGACCAGCAACTCGATTCGCCATGGAGTCAACAAACTCGTACGTATACTCCCTGTCATTGAACAAGATAAACGGTTTCTTTGGAACCCTTGACACCTGTTCCTCAAACATGTCTATGAGGAACCTGTTCTTTGCTATATCCTCGGCTATCCTCTTGGACTGTTTATTTGTGGACCTGATTGTCCGTATGTCGTCCATGAGCCATGGGCATAATGTTCGCCATGTCAATACAGATGTACCGACGACACCTGCCGCTGCCAAGAAGGTCTTCTCCTTAGAGGACATGCTATATCTCTTTCACAAAAAGAGAAGTCTGAAAAAAAAATTCATGTTCATCGATTGTCAGGTCTTAATTTGTTTTATTTTGTTTAAATATGACTTAATGTCAAACATTGCACAAGAGCGAAAACTGGAGATAACACTGCGAGAGGACAGAGCTATAATAGAAATTGGAGTGAGAAAGATAAAGCTTTGGCAGAAATGAGATTTGGGGAAAAGCTATAACTGGAATTTGAGTGTAAAGGAGAGTGTATGACAGAACATAGAAGCTATGGCAGGAATTTGGGTGAAGTTATAAGAGGGAAGGGAAAGGAAAGGATACGCTATAACACGTATAGGAGTATGTTGAGAAGTTTTAACACATATGAGAGAGTTTTAGAAGCTATAACCAGAATTGGAGGGGATAACAAACTTAAACAGAAAGGGGGTGAGAAGCTTAAACGGGAATGGAGGGGTGAGAAGCTTAAACCGGCACGGAGGGGTGAGGAGTTATAACGGGAATGGAGGGGTGAGAAGTTATAACGGGAATAAAGGGGCGAGAAGTTATAACGGGAATAGAGGGGCGAGAAGTTATAACCGGCACGGAGGGGTGAGGATTTATAACGGGAATTGAGGGGTGAGAAGTTATACCGGGAACGGAGGGGTGAGAAGTTATAACGGGAATGGATGGGTGAGAATTCAATAACAGGAATGGGAGGGTGGGAAATTATAACAGGTATGGGAGGGTGAGAAGTTATAACAGGACTGAGAGGGTGGTAAGTTATAACAGGTATGGGAGGGTGAGAAGTTATAACAGGAATTGGAGTGTGAAAAGTTATAACAGGAATGAGAGGGTGAGAAGCTATAACAAAAACGAGAAGAAGTGAAAAGCTAATGAAAAACGACACGGAGAGATGAAGCTATAATTTGGATGGTCGAAAAAAAAGAGAAAACTTATAATAGGAATGAAAGGAAATAAAGGGATAACAATATTTGGAAAATGCCTCCGTGTCTCGGCCTTACTATAGGCTATTCTCCAAGTTGACATTTTTGCATTCGGTGTTGCAACCTCAATCCTCACTAAATAGTGCGAAGGATGTGCTGACCTATGACTAATCTTTATCTTTCAACCCTTTTGACCTGTTTGCACTACCAGGAAGATACAATTTACGCAGGTTTATCTTCAATCTGACTAAAACCAGATCTGCCTATTGCTCCCGGGATGTCGCTAGGAAGATCTGAGGAACGCCAATTGTTTCGGTCGTTGGCGTGACCTTTCAAAGCAGCCAATCAGTGAAGCGCCTACAGAATTGTCGGTGTGTTTTGAGAATTTTGGCGCCAATATATATATATATAACGTTATTATCTTATGACGTCTTCATTTGACGTGCGCTTCAAAACTAGGAATCTTGTTTATAAGGTTAAACTGGCTTAAAAACGGAGACAAATGGTCCCAACATCTCCCGCAGAGTGTACTATAGATGTAACACTTATGTCAGTGTGAGTTTTCGTTCATTCAATTGCTTTGAGCATCGCTGCGTCGGTAAGCAAGGTATCCATATTGACGGTCAATTCCAACGATCGCATAGAAGGTGGGTTTTGATTGGTCTGAATATCTCATAAATATTCATAATTATTCAAAAAGAATTGGGTCACGGCAACGATCTTAACAATTGGTGTTCCTCAGGTTTACCCACTCGTCGCAACTTCGGCCGTTTCCGTGTACTTCGTGTACTCAACTAATGAGGGCAACGGATTCACCCGAGGTTTGCCGATTGCAGGTCTACTCTGCGATGCAATATCCAAATAACGGGAGCAGCGTAGATCTGGTTTTAATCAGATTGACATTATGATTAATCTTGGTTTTCATTGTTACTACATATGCAAGGATTAAACTTCTTATAGTTTTATAGATTTTTTTTATTATTATTATATTGGTGGAATGTTCAGACTTTTATAATGATCTATTCTGGCTCCCAAGCGTAGCGACGCCCTTTGGAGGCTGGGCTCCATCATTCAACAAATATAAACCCTTAACCCTTTCAAGTTGGGCTGAAATTTGTCTAGTGGTTTTTGAAAAGTCGAAAATATGAAACTTGCGTCCTATACAAATAGTATTTAACTTTGACCCAAAATGCGTAACCAATTTTCAACCCCAAGGTCACGCCTAAACAAACTTTGTTCTCCATGCACCAGGTTACTAAATATGCAAACATTACATTCTAGGCTTTCTAGTTTAAAAGAAGAGTTTTGAAGTTTTGTCATTATTTCCCAATTTGGCACCTTAAAAGCTGAACTCAATCGTTTAAGCAATTTTAAATCTTTCCTCCCATGCTTGGTTAAACTGGTCTATATATTTGCCAAAACCTTTAACCCCAAAGCGCTTATCCCTTTTTACTTCTGCGTCATTTGCCTTGAATATACTTGGTTCTCTCGCTATGCCTCAGAGTTTCTACGAATGAAAGCATTAAGCTCTACGCCGATTTTTGAAATGTTGTCATATTTCCCAATGTTTGCCCCCAAGTGGTGCCCCCTGGAGACGCGACCATCATTCGAACAAGTCTGAATCTCCTTCCCCTAGAGATGATTCTTACTAAATTTGAGTGATATAAGATTAAGTGGTTTTAAAGAAGTAAAAAAAAATTAATAACAGACGGACGGAATTTGTATGAAAAAAGTCAACTTTAGACCTTTAATCCAGATTGACATCTGTCGATGATGAACCTATAACAAATGTCATTATAAGGCAATATACTGCCGGCACAAAATAAAGACGCCGCTATCGGACCAACACATCAACTAATGTAGGACTTCCACACAGTAAAACTATTTGTAAGGTCGGTCACATAACAACTGAAATGGATTTTTCTGTGAATAAGCGCAAGTCTATTCGGTGAACTTCGTACGAGTTGTTGTTTGACAGCCGCGGTAGCTCAGTTGAGAAAGTGTTCGTTACGTGTGCGGAAGGTCGTGGGTTCGAAAACAAGGAAAAAGCGGAACGTGATATAGAGAAATAAACTCTATTACATGTATACTATACGGCTGTTTTAAACGTAACTTTAACGATGTTGAAAGAGTGTGGACAGTTTTAAACTGATTTACAATCGTTCTTATTTAGGTGGTTAATACGAAACACAAACGTAAATGAGCTACAATCCTTTTATTTATGATTAATGCACTTTCAATCAATGTTAGCGGTGTTATATTAGATACGCACTTTTTAAGGGTTACAGTGTTTTTTGGTTTTCAGTGTTAGTTTTTACATGTATTACCTGGTTCTCCGATTCAATGACCTGTAGGTGCTTAAATCTCTTACTCAGATGAAAACATGCCATAATTGGATCTTCTTCTGTCAAAACGATATACGCAGGTCCCGCGAGAGCCCTAAAGTTATCCAGACGATTGTTACAAAACATCATGTAGTCACCATCTCTGTCGCCAATGCAATGTTCACAGTTGCAGAAGTAGTCATGGGGGATGTTTAAGGAAACACCTCGAAGCATTATCATTTGGACTATCTGGAAGTTGTTCTTAATAGCCGCCCTTGTGAGAGCCTCCTTCAGCATTTTTTCTACCTTTCTTTTGTAAGCATGCGTATATTTAGTTGGTTCGGCATTATTCTCCAATCCATTTTCCTCTGAAATGATACTCGAGCTTGAAACATCATCAGCATTATTTTCATCAATGAAAACTTTAACTTCAGACGAAACAGTCCTCTTTCTGTAGATGGAATGTTTTAACAGTATCTCGCAAACTTCTTCCCGTTCGTAATCTACGGCACACAAGAGTCCTTGATGAATTTTCTCACCGGATATCCGGTCAAATAAATATAACACAACAGATTCCTGACCGGAAATGATTGCCAGATCGAGAGCAGTTCTTCCTTGTGCGTCTGCACATTCTACAGGTACACTGTCATTTTCGAGAATATATTTCACAAGCGAGTCATCTCCTAACTCGGCAGCTTCTAGAAACTTCCTTTCTATATCACTTAGCCCTGGACGGAGTCTTTCGGCTAAGATCTTCAGCGGTCTTCGTTTTTCGCTTTCCATGTTGAATCTTTATAAAATATATATCTATACTGTTGATGTAGGCTTTGCATACACATCTATAAGCTGCATAACGAAAATTTATCTTTTGTTATGTATTGAATCAAAATCAATTCATATCCTTATCAAAAAAAAATTGATACAGACACATAATCCTTTAAAACTGAAAAAATCATTTTCCATTGTTTATCGGAGGCAGAACAAACAATACGTTCTGACGGACTACTTGTGTAACATCTGCCTTATGCGGATACTATGTGTTCGGTGAATATATGGCATACAAAATAGGTTTATCGTTTGAATCCTGGGTTAGTATTTAGATTGGTTGTTATTATGTACGCATTGCTTCAGACGATAATTTACTTTTTTACATATTAATAAATTACAGATAACAAACAAAGCAAAGCGCTCGTAATAAGTCGGGCAACAAACCATGCAAAAAATAGTAAATTACATAGATATCATTAAGTAATTAGTCGATAGAAGAATGTCAGCGTGTACCTCGTCCTATGGGATGTTGGTACAGTCAGGGCAATGTAACACTGTATGTGAATAGGTGTCAATAAGTTTAGCATTTTAGAATTCACTTAGTCAAACATAATGAAAGTTGATTTTTTTTGTGGAAATACATACGACATAAAGTTTGATGATTGATTTTAATTGCGCGTCGAGTTTTGTATCATCATTTAAAAGAGATAAATCTTCAACTAAATTGTTTGTGAATTAGAGACTTCCTACGTGAGGAGAAGGTAATAAAATCTATGACGCTTTTAAAAAAAACAGAAGATCATGAGTGTGACAAACAAATAGATAACGGAGGACGCGCACAGAAAAAAAATTTATTTTCAATAACTAGTGGCGAACTAAGTGTCCCCGAAGAGGTTACTGTTTAAACGTTTAGTGCCATACATGTGTTACCCGCCGTTTGTATGTTTAATTAGGGTTTAACGTCCCTTCAATTCATGTAAAGGTCATATTGAGACGGTGTCTGCTTGTAACAGTGCGCACTTAAGGCGACTAAATAGTGCTGTCACACTGAAATATCACACTGCAGACGAATTGACAATATACTTCACTCGGTCACATTACCCTAACACCGAGCCAACCACCCCTTCTCCTACCCAGAAATGTTCAACGCCTAGCAGGGAGCGAGAAGATTGCCTAGTTTTAATGTCTTAGGTTTTGACGCGGCCGGGACTCGAACCCCCGCCTGGAATTCTAACACAAGCCTACCAGCACGAAGCGAACTCTCTACCTCTGATGATGTCTCCACTTTTAACGAACATTTCCTGATGCACATGTGTCACTCTCCGTGATGTCTTTGTATCAATATCTTAAGTAATTTGCAGGAACATAATTTGTTGAATGAGAAAACAAGATATATATTTTCAACAATTACAAAGGGTGGGCTTCTTAAAAAGTAACATTCACTGCGCATGCATGCAAACAATACATTTATACAGCATTTAAAACAAAAGATACAATAGCATAATTTCGGGACAGTAAATGTATTAATTCTGCTTATCACACAACTCAATCTAATCACCTTAAGAAATAAACCTGCAAAGCTCAAGTAAACATGTTTCAATGACGTTTAATTCAATTAATAAACTATGCATTGTTTATTAGGTAGCTTAACGAAAGATAAATACTTGAAATGTTTAAAAAATAAATCTTTTAGATATTTTCTTCGATTTTTCTAGTTGCAATCTACCGTGCAAAAACGGCCCGGCCATGCTGTCTTTGTGTAGTAGTTACACACAGTAAACTAGACTGAATAAGCAAGTTTAATATTATATAGAGAGGTTGACTCGTATTACTTCAAACAACGTCATGTTAGGTTCATTTTGTTTCTATTTTGTTCTTCTTAGTGTTGTATGCACGTGCTTAAGAATCTGACACTAGAGGAGATATTTAATTAGCTATGTACATGTATCAATTAAGTGTTAAACTACTTTGCCGGATGATCTAAGTTCAGCTCCACGTTGATTGCATATTGTACTCTCCCTATTGTTACTTTAAACCAAAGAATCACCTTGTTTGGCCTGTATTGATCTGTCGGTCGTATATATCAAATACAAACAGCGTTGTCAAAGGGAAATGTTAATTAATGATAAATACTCATGCAAAACTCTAGCAGAATTAACCGAAATACATCTAACTAAATGTATCAGAGAAGCAAAATGAGCAACGGTTTTTCTTCTTTTTTCCCTACTGTTAATGTTTTCTTCTTCTTCTTCTTCTCCACCTTCTTCCCCTCCTTCTTCTTCCATTACTGCGAATTTCTCGCAGTCGAAAGGAAGGATATTATCAAGTTTATACTTTCCAAGCTATCAATAATTCTTTCACATCGCCAAACATGCGGATAATCTCGGATCAAACGATAAAAATAATATTCATTAACAAAACTGCTGCATTTTTATCTTCTGTGTCTATGTCTTATCATAACAATGTAATAGACATGGTATAGCGAGCAAAACTTAATCCCTCAAACGCACATCGGCATGTTATTACACTTCACGTTTGACCTCGCCGTATCTCGCGTTATCGCATGTATTTCCCGCGTCGCTGGGGTCTTTACCTCACCTATGATCCCTGTTCTTTGTTTCATGGTATACGTATCAAAGTATCTGCTTCTAAAAGTTTTTTTTATCAACTGTAAAACATATTTTGTGTATAAGAAGCACGAGCTGATTCCTTGTTTACTGCTTACATTCAGATGTAATGTCTTAGTTTCTTAAAAACTGAAGAATATCAAGGTCATGGCAAAACGTTATTGTGTATAACCTTGATTTGCGCTAGATACCACAGATCTTTTAGCCGTTGACTCGTGCTTTTCTCAAGAAACTACGGGAATTTGTGGACAGGGATTCGTTTTATGTTTACTCCTAACGAACCCTAACTGTGAACGCTAATCATTGGAAATTCATGCTTTTAAAATGTTGTCATATATTCCTTTAAAATATTGTGCTCTTAATCTTACTTTATTGTGCATGCTTTTCGTTGCTGGTAGAACCACCTTGATATCGGATAGACTTATCCACAACACTGAGCGTGTACAGCAAGAAAGACATACATCAATAGGTAAGTACATGTATAAAGATACTGCTTTGACGAAGATGTATTAAATTTCACTTTATTTTATTGGGGTTAAATGTACCTTTCAACACATGTCTAAGTCATTTTAAACGGCGTCTGCTTGTGACAGAGCGCGACAGTGCGCACTGGTGTCGACTTTATAGTGCTGTCTCACTGGAAAATCACGCCACAGACAAATTGGCATGACACCTCATTCGATCACATTATTTTGACACCTAACTAACCAGTTCTTCTCCTGCCTGGATTGCCGAGTGATCAGCAAGGAGCGAGAAGTTAAGCAAATTTTAACGTCGAAGGTGTGAAGCGGCTGGGAATTGAACCCGCAACTTTTCGCACTCGAAGCGAACACTCTTCCATTGAGCTACCGGGGCGGTTTGACCAGTTTTGTCATACTTCTTTTCTATAACTGATAATTCTTATCTATCAAAATGCCTCTAAGGAATAAGAAACAAGAGTTTCAAGCAAAAACAAAATGGTCGACAGATCAGGCGAACACAGTACTACACACCTTTAAAGGGGAGAAAGTGTTAATGTCAAAAGTCGACCCAATGACTTCAAAATAAGCAAAATTGTAAAAAAAATTACAATATCATTAGTGAAATAAGGTCATAATTAGTAATCTGTCATCCAGAATAGTGGAAGTTTAAAAGAATAAATGCTTCATATGTGATGAGTTCGAAAAGATAGAAAAGGATAGCACATAAAGATATTAACAATACTAAACCTTTACTATAGACATGCTTATTATAATAAAGAACGGATTGAGAATGATGTTTATTTACAAGCTCGATCAATGCGGACAATCTAATTTTCTTTGTTTCAATTTATTTATTTTAACAGACAACATGTCATATTCGGATCAGTTATTCCAACGATAATGCGAGATCAAGACAATGTACAGTGTTGTCTCTATATTGCATCACAGACAACACATCGATAAGATCATATACCTGTAGGAAATTCACCTCTCGTCATACGTATATTGTTCTAACGTTATCGCCTATTATTTACATTGTATATCTACATCTATATCTATAATAATAATTATACTTTGTCGCCATGGTGAACTTACCAAATTTAATTGAGTACAGAATGATATATTTTAGTCATATTGTGTTTTTGTGTGTAACCAATATTCTTTCTTACTTGATGATTTATAGTCCCAGATTCGATATTTCGACTCGTTGGACTAAGGAGAGATGAACCAACAAGAGAAGGACGCTTAGAGGTGTGGCACGGTGGAGTTTGGGGCACTGTTTGTGATGATTTATTTGGAGTGGCAGAGGCTAGTCTTGCATGTTACATAATGGGATTCCAGTAAGTGCCAAACCTATTCACTCTGTTAACCATTTCAGAAAAAAACAGGTCAGACGCAAATCAGTATGCACGTCATTCGGAAATGACGTTAGCTGGTGGACTCAAGTAGTTTTTTGTAACCCCCTGGCTCGAAAAATTCCCAATATAAAGTCCGATAAAAGTCATCTTTCCTTCTTTTACTATACATATTGCATATTTTCCTTTGATGTCACAATCGGACCACATTTGGCCATTTCCGCAAAATAACCTCTGAAGTAAGTAGCATGTAGCAAAGCTTGTCAAGGCGTGTGGGATATTTCTACTAATGTTATTTATATTGTGTTTATTAACTATTTAGTTACTTAGGAAAAAGTATATGCAATAGCCTACAGCTGTACCTATATAACGACACTTTGGATATGTACTTACGTGGATGCATAGTTATTAATTAATCATATTTTGACATCTACATGTCCACGTACGTATAACCTACAGCTGTCCTTATGTACTTGATTGTATAAAGACTCCCAGATCGAGCATATGACGGTTGATTCAGACTCCGTTGTAGACGATTGATTCAGAGTGCGTTCGTTTACGGTTGATTCAGACTCCGTTGTAGACGGTTGATTCAGAGTCCGTTGTAGACGGTTGATTCAGAGTCCGTTGTAGACGGTTGATTCAGAGTCCGTTGTAGATGGTTAATTCAGAGTCTGTTGTAGACGGTTGATTCAGAGTCCGTTGTAGACGGTTGATTCAGAGTCCGTTGTAGACGGTTAATTCAGAGTCCGTTGTAGACGGTTGATTCAGAGTCCGTTGTAGACGGTTGATTCAGAGTCCATTGTAGACGGTTGATTCAGAGTCCGTTGTAAACGGTTAATTCAGAGTCCGTTGTAGACGGTTAATTCAGAGTCCGTTGTAGACGGTTGATTCAGAGTCCGCTGTAGACGGTTGATTCAGAGTCCGTTGTAGACCGTTGTTGCAGAGTCCGTTGTAGACGGTTGATTCAGACTCCGTTGTAGACGGTTGATTCAGAGTCCGTTGTAGATGGTTTATTCAGACTCCGTTGTAGACGGTTGATTCAGAGTCCGTTCGTTTACACTCGCTTTTGGTTCCATGACGAGGCCCTCTCATTCATTTGGTTGATTTGTCGTCATTTTAAAACAGTATTTGTTATGGCGCCCGTCACAGTTTGCAGGTTCATACCGGTGATGACTTTTATGTGGTTATCGTTTGTGTATTAATATCTTTTCTGATGATCCTATGTCATCTCATGTGTTTAGTTTTTTCATCTCAAGTTATGTTCAAATCTGTATAAGCTTTTGTGTATCTTTTATATCTAAATCATTATATGGTGATATCCGTATACCTTCCTTGTAGACATGGCGGCGAACTTATACCTTCCAGTCGACTGAGGCCTGGACAAGGTCCTATACACCTTCACATGTTAGACTGTCCGTGGGGAGCAAGCAGCCTTGATGAATGTTCCCATGAGGGTTGGGGTCGACATAGCTGTGAACACAGAGAAGATGTCGGGATACTATGTCGACATGAACCACGTCCAGGTAAAGGAATTTTTCAAGGGTGCATTTCGATTGAAGTTATATTTTCTCATATAACTTCTTTTGTTTCACAATATCGCAGGGGTTTGAGAAAAGGGATAATGAACAGTCAACCTGAAAAATGAACAAGTGATAACCAACAGATAGTAATTTTGTTCTAGCCTTTTGATTGAACAAACCCATAACGAATTTCATTATGAGGCCAAAGCTGTTCCCAGAAAAAAGTGCTATGTCATATGCTGCAACAATCACAACAAATATGAACGCCTCAGGTTTGACGCGGTCGGTGATGGAACCCGCGCCTCTAAACACGAAGCGAAGACTTTAAATTTACCACTCAGCCACCGCGCCGGTCTCTATTTGAGCATTAAATTGTTATCTGTTGACGTTTATTGTGCTATAATTCTGGCGTGCAGACAATTCGAATAATGCACGTTATCACGCCTGTTCAGAATTATAGCACAATAAAGTTCAACAGATAACAGTTTAATGCTTATATTTTTATTTTTTACCAAAACATATTCCTTTTTCAGTAATTAAACTTGAAATTGAAATTAGCCGTCGTAAGTGAATTTATCGGAACAGCCAACATAAATGACTGGTGTAGATATGTTTCCTTAGCAACGAACAAGTGCTTGGGAAAAATAAATTATACGAATTATGGTTTTATACATATTTAATATGAATAATAAAAAATTGTCTCAAAAATGTTAATTAACAACTTTACAATTAAAAATTAACAGTCAAACGTTGATAAACGTGAAAGTGTGCGCGGAGGAATGAACACGCTTTCAATATTACTACTCCAGAGTTATGCAAAATAAACGACAAACAATTTCTATTGGTTATATATATGGCAAGCCGTCGTGGACAAAAATAGGGATTTTCTAATATTTATAATTCATTTATTAATATTAAAAAATCATTTATAAATATTTATAATTCATTTTTTAATATTTATAATTCAATTTCTAATATTTATAATTCATTTATAAATATTTATAAATGCTGCCATTTATAAATATTTATAAATGATTTATTTATATTAGAAATTCATTTATAAATATTAAAAATTCATTTATAAATATTAAAAAATCATTTATAAATATTTATAATTCAATTTCTAATATTTATAATTCATTTATAAATATTAATAAATGCTGCCATTTATTAATATTTATAAATGAATTATAAATATTAGAAATTCATTTATAAATATTTATAAATCAGCGCCCTCTACAAACGAACGGCATAAATGATTGCTCCCCTGACAAAATGACGGATACTATAACGCAGCT
>JAUMGZ010213992.1:0-11809 GCA_032359645.1 Pododesmus macrochisma | reverse complement strand
GCTGAGCTGGATAATAATTTCTCTATATTGACACAATCAGTTTCAAAATTAGAAAGAAAAAATGCATGCATATTATTATTAAGTGTTTTTAATCTTTGTTAAAGATTATTTCCCTATCTCCTGTACAGTGAAAACATGTGTAAGTAGAGTGTTTTATTTTACACAGACAAAAAGGAAGACTGGTTATGGAGAGGAGGCTGGTAGGATAGCTTTTAATATCCTCAATAGAAACAGTGCTTCTCCATTCCCCAAAAAGGCTGGCAAAGAAAAGGAGGACAAAAAGGAGAAAGAGGTCAAGAAAGGGGTAGGTTGTTTTTCTAATTCATAAAACAGAAATAAAGAACCCCCATTGCCAGAGCAGTATATCCAGAAGAAACTGTATATTTACCCTTCACATTGCTTTATCAGCTGATTTACCCTCACACATGTGTTGTTGTTGGATTTCACATTCAAACTTGCATGGTTGTTCATTAACAAATACTACATGAACAGCATGATTGTGTTGAAAATTGACAATAACATCTTAATTGACTTTGCAAGCATTTACTTATGTAGTACAAATTTCTAGAAGAAAAAATGTCCAGTATAGATACTATAATTTGTATAGATATACATGTAGAATATATGCAGCTATTTATGCTTCTCCAAAGCCACTAAACATGCACATTATTATATGTAAACAAATGTCAAACTTTCTACAGAGGACCAGTAGTGTAGCCCATCGCAGTGATCATGAGGTTTGTGCAAACTCAAATTTAGTCAGATACCTATCTAGATGATTGATGATTGTTCTATTGACTGTGATATGTCAAACCATGCTTATATGGTTATATCCTTATTTAGGAATAGTCCGTATGATTTTGTAAAGAATGTTTAGTTTGTTTTTTGTTTTTGTGTTATTTTTAATCATGACTCGTTTCATTATTCATCAGAATGTTGACATCTGATCATTAGTCATACTGCAAAAATCCTCTAATGACTACTATTTACTTCATTGTCTTTTATACCTGTCGTCTTTATAGTACATTGGTGTACTACTTATTTCATTGTCTTATATATATATATATAACCAGTCCTCTCCTGTACATGAGTGTAAATCTTCTATATTTTACTGTCTCAGATTCCTGTCTTTTCCATTAGACTGGTACTTATGTATCTATTTGCATCTTTTTCAAAACCATTATCCATGAAGCAAATGTCAACATAGTATTTGGTTTTATTAGAACATATTTTGTTTATCTATTTACGTGAGTTTGCTGTGTCAAGTTGTTATAATCTTACGGGCAGTAGTTTTATCTAGCTTTAGTCCCCATATCGATTTTATTAAACCATTCTATATATGCAAATAGTTGTAAGAGGATGTGTCAGTTTCAAAGATCTCATAATGTCTAGTTTATATCTAAAATATGAATATTTCAAGCCTTGTCTTTTGCAGTACATGTATTTTGATATGTTTGCCAGTATAATATCAATAATACCACTTTTCTGCAGGTTAAATCTCAGGTAGGAAGTAATCCCAGTAGTAGTATGTATACTTCAGACAACGTGTTTCAGACAGTATAAACAATGACAAATTTCTGTATAACATATACATGTATAGACAGTGTGTAATGTTTGGGGGCTTTTTGTAATTATAAACATATGGATAGAGGTTTTTTAACAAATACCATTCAGAAATTAAGTTCCACAAATGATATATCAGGATATTAGTTGGCATTAAACACCTGACATCATATGTCATCTAATCAAAGGTTTTAACCAGGACGGTCATTAATACATATACATCCGAGGTACTAAAAGTCGTGTATATTTAACATTTTCATATATATTGGTTTAACAGGTTTTTGGAATCTATGTATAAAACTAAATACCAGTTTATTAGTATATATACCTGAAAAAGCTTGGTGTATTGTAAATAGACCAGTATATTAACACTGGTTAAGGTTTATTGATGAAGTTTGTACTGACACAAGTGTGGTTAAGCTATTTAGTGCTTGTTTAGTGCAGCTGTTGATGACCATGCATGTGACACTTGGTGCACCATGAATGTTCTATAATAATTTTACAGCGCTCCATGAGCATAGCATCCCAGCAGCATGGAGCTCACACAGGAACACAGGAGGTCTGTCACAGTGTCACCCCATAGTTTGTAGCTCAACCACGTTTGGCTTTAGTTTTTGTAATACATACATGTATTTATTAATCTATTATGGCATTAATTAAAGACACAGATTTTTTTATGAGGTTGGATAATTGTAGTGGATATTTGTACACATTTGTTTCATAGATGAAATTGTTACTAATATGTTATTAATTGAAAATGGTTTTATACTTTTCTTATAACTTTCCTAATTTTTAACAGTTCATGCATAATCTGATTACTATTTTCTTTACTTTATTAATAACTATGTTTTCATATGTTTATATGTAAGAGAGTAAACTCATATTTCTTATAGATATAATTATGATAATAAAACTACACACCTGATACTATAGAATGAAGACCTATAGCATATTAGCATAAACTATGTATTGTTATAGAGCTTAACCTCCCCTGCTTTGAAATGTACTTATTCTAGTAATTGGCTTATGATGTGCTGTATAAATATATAGTCTGCAGAACATTAACATACTTCACATAAAGCCTATAATATAGTTTACGGGTGGCAGTTATTTTTATGCTTGTATCAGACAGCTTGTATTGTGATATGGCCACTTGTCCGTCTGTACCTTTCTTGTTTAACCGTGTTGAGGATGTGCAATTCTGATTTGGGGAAAACTACATGAATTCTAGTAAGATCTGTTGAATTTACCGGTAGTCAAGTGTTGACTTTTAACAAACTGAGGGGTACCAAGTTTGTGTAATCAAGAACACCTAGTATAGGTACTCTTATTTTAAAGAAGTATCATAAACGCTTTTGAAAGATTTTACCACATGTTAAACCTCCTTTTTATGTCTTTTGCATTCCATAATTGTACTGAATTTGTGTAATCAAGAGCACCCTCAGAGAGTTTTCAACTGATCCTATTCAAACTTTTGATAGCTGTTAGGTATGTTTATTGAAGATGTGCACATCATATGTATGGGAAGGGTCATGCATTTTTGACAGATTTACTATGTATTGAACTTAATCAATTGTTTTGTCTTTTATATACTGAGCAGTACAAGTTTGTATAACAAAGAACACCTATAGTCTTCAATTGATCATTTTCCTTCATAAACTTTGCATAGTTGTTGGACATAAATTGAAGATGTGCATCGCATTTTGTTAATTTAAAGAAGATTTGAACATTGAACAGTTCTTTTTCTAATTTTTACATATTAGTGGTACCAAGTTTCTGTAATCAGGAAGATGAATTAGTTTTAAGACAAATCTTTACTATCAAGGATACGATTCTTTATAACTTGCTGACAGGAGTATTATAACCATTGGGGGTGCCCTTGTTGTGATGTGTGTGTGTGTGTGTAATGGAGATCAGTAATGGGTGTTGAGTAGTTTAGAAATCTTTAATAACATTTTAATAATATCAATATAACATGTATATTCTTTATACTTTAAGACATTGTAAGAACTTGTACAATTCTTTACATATAGGAAATTTACATCTGATTCTCCTTTTTAATTGCTTTAAAGGGTATGGAAGATGTTCATTTTCATAGCATTAACAGCTGTTAACACAGAAAGAACAAAAAAAATCTTGAAATAATTGAAAAAGAAAAAAATTCTTTTAAATCTAAAATTATGCAAATGTCAAACATTGCAAGTTTTCTGAGCCAAGAAAAACCATTTAAAAAAAAAATTGCAGTTCATAAACATACACAGCAAGTCAAAATTCTGCACATTTTCTCCCCTGTTAACAAGTTGTGGAATGAAATGGATAATTTGTAGGAATGAAAAAGAAATGAGATCTTTCCTAAAACGAATGTTGTGATCTTCACTGAACAACATCATATGTAATGTTAATCTGTATTTAATAGACCAAGATTACATAGTCTTACTCTGTTTCCAGTAGTATGTATACAAATAAAACAATAAAATGTCATATATCAATTGAAAATTATCATAGAACTGAAAGATAGACAACACTTAGAATTTCAATTAAGTTAATGATATGAGAATAGATATTCCAAAATGTTGCACCGGTATATCAATCAGATCACAGTGAAATCATTGCCAGGAATTATTAGTTTTTAGATCCAAATTAATGTACATCGAAATACCTGTATTAAATCCACTTTTATAAACCAGTGTTTGTTGCAGAAATAAAAGATTGTATGTTTAACTGTATTTAGTGATTATTGATGAATTTTTCTGCAGGCTTCCCCTCGTGTGCTGTCTAATATATCTATACTGGAGGTAACAGGACCTCTCAAACATGAGAATACACCCCTGTCTTACTAAAATTGCATAATTGGACCTGCTGTGTTAAAGAAAACATGAAATAATATTGTATATATACTGATATATTAATATATGAGAGAGAGAGAGAGAGAGAGACTTGTTTAAGTAATTTCAGGGTTCTTTTAAGTTCTCGCTTTGAAATGTAATTAAGTTTTTATCAAATCACCATGAATTTTACCATCAAAACAAGTAAAACAGTCAGTGAAATATGATATATACTGCAGTTTATGACAGGTATTTGAATATGTATAGGGGTGTATTCTTACAACAATTAATATACTATAGATCTCTTCCCTTTCTGCAGTATATATTCAGACACAATATTCTTATATTCTGCTGTGTGACATACCATATTCAAAGATTTAATGTTACAATCATCTTACACACCTAGTCACATGTAAAGTCTTCTGCATCACATAAACTCTGAATTCCAGCATGTATAGACCTATATGTTTGTAGGTAAATCTTTGCATGCATCAACCAATAAGTTGGAACCTATATTCTTTTTCTGATTCTTCAAACAAACTATACAATTTATGATGAAGAATATTTAACTAAGTTAACTCTCTTCTTGACTGTTAAGTATATTAAGAAAAATATTTGTCAAGAAACAAATATGTAATAATAAAAAAAAGAAAAAAATTTACCTGGTAATGGAAGTGCATGTAGCTTAGAGATAAACACTTAGTGTGTGTTGCATTAGTTCTAAATTAATGTTAATTTGTATACCGGTACTTACTTTATGTTTTAGTAGATGTGATGATATTGTACAGTCATGATATCTCACATCTTCTGTACTAAACTTAAAATGCATGCAAAATAAACTTCATACATTTTGAGTAGTGACTTTAGAAATGCATGATTTTAGTCAAATTAAACAGAACTCAGAGATCAATATTTTGTTTGTCTTTTAGAATGATAAACAATATACTTGACTTTTCTTAATTAAGCTGAGTTTTACTGCATTGTACTGGTCTGACATTTATAAATGTAATATAACTTTATAATGCTATAAAATCGTTGCATAAGCATTTTTTTCTTCTTCATACTTTTTAACAAATAATATTTATGAATCAATATACTGACATAAAAATCTGTTTTCACATCTGTGTTGTCTTTAACCTCTGATAATCGTTATAGAATTGACTTAATGTCCTGATCTTGTTAAAGTAATATGCTTTTGACTGAGGATTGATGGCACTGTATCTGATCCTCTCTAACCTGATTGTGTATTCTTCTGTAGGCATCTCAGGTCATCAAGTCAGACACTGGATCTGAGGTTGATGGTCAGGCACCGGTCAATGTGGAAGGTCAACAGTATGTAGATTCCAAGTCTTATATTATGCTGGAAATCTCTCTAACAAGTCCACTGATCCCAAAACGTCCACCAGAGGAATTAGCAAGAAGGTTGGTCTATAATTGCATATTATATGCATATTTGATTTGTCATTTGTTTGGTTTACCAGAGGATATTATGGTTGGAAGTTTGGTCTAGCTTTCACATTACCAATGTTATATAAAGGTTTGGTTCCATATTGCAATGTATTATACTTATTACTTTAGTCACAACATTATATACGTATAACAAATCTATCAGGCTGTAGGTACATAACTTATAGAAGTATTTTAACTAAGTATAGAGAAAATTATGTTTAGCTGTACTAGGTGATAAAGTTAAGAGAAACTGATGTTTACAGTGTAACTGAGATTTTGCACTTGATCCCATGTAAAAAAAAATTAAATAATAAATATTATATTTCAGAGTTGCAGAATACATTCCACCAAGGCCTTTGTTCCCTAAGAGAACTGATGGAGCACAACGTGTAAGTATAACTAATATCTACCACTCATCATTTTATCATTAAACATACTATATATAATGTTGCATGAAAATCAAGTAAAGTTCATTACTGTTTGACATTATGAATTATGAATTTTCTCCTGACGTACGTGTGTACATAGTTTTTACCTGTATATCTATAAAATAAATATTTTGTGTGATTATTTTCAGTCTGTTGAGGACTTTCACAGTCAAGTTAGCAGTGTTGCTAATCTCATTCTGGATGAATTCAGGTAATTGTAATTTAAATTCAGTGCAATATCATAACAGAAAATAGCCTTACACTTCTTATAGTCGAGCATGCACAAATAACTTATAAACATGATACTCTCTCCAACTTGTTTATTTTATGGATTTTTATTGCATAGCCAGATATGTTGTTTATATTATATATTGAAATTTTAAATCTAATATAAACATTTCAAGAAATAAGGTAGTAAAATATAAAGTATTGTGTAGTAATTGTTATGGTTTACAGCTGCATGTCTATGTATGCTTCTCGCTGTATCAGATTGCAGCAATCACCTAACATGAATGTTTAATTTCTTTGTTGTTATTTAATAGAGAACAGTTTGGTGATGACGTAACTCCAGATGAACCTGAAACTACAGAATCTATGGAGGCAAGGTGAGACACTTCTATATTTGCTACACTTTTTGCATATTTGCTTAATATATACATATGTTTTTTTTGTTATTATATGATAATTCAATAGTCGATTCACACATAAATTAGTCATGGATTCATATTTAAATTTACTTATTTATATTAACAGGAGACATAAGTTGATTTATGAACTGAACTCATCAGGAAAGTACTTTGCATTCAAAGAACAATTAAAACATGCTGTGGTCAAGATAGTACGGGAAAAGTATCTCAAAACAACAACTTTTGATAATAGACAAGAATTGCAGGTAAGCTTTTGCTGACTTTAATTATAATTTTTATAAAAAAAATTCCTCTCTATGTGAAATCTCAGATTGGACAATTCTTTTGGAAGAGTTATGGCCCTTTGAAATTCTGTCAAGGTGGCAGATCTTCTGACATTTTATATTTAGCATTCTTGAACATGGAAATTTAAGCTTCTCCAATTTGTGACCCTGAGGCCATAATTTGTGCCACATCCAGGGTCAAAGTTTTGTGTCGTTGTTAATACCATTGTGTCTTCTACTATCTACACTTGGTACATTAGTACAAGTGACAGAGCTTCAGTGTTTTGTTAAAAACATTATTGCATTAAATCTTAGGATGTGGACAAAAAAGTATGTTCATATTTTGCAAAAAAAAATCATATAACCACATACATACAATGAAACAATATATGATTAAGAAGTACATGTACTAGGATACAATATATAATTGAGAAGTATATTGATGACATAAATCTTTCTTTCAGACTTTCCTGAGTGAGTTGTATGTGTACCTGATTGATCAGATGCATGTTGCTATGGGGAAGACTCTAGCCCTGGAAGACCAGCCTCCTGTACCCGAACCACTGACTGACTCTGCACAACTCAAACACTTTGCAAGGGAGGCAGAGGTTAATGAGAACTTTTCACTGGCAACAAAATACTACCAAGAGGTAAGCAAAAGCAGTCTTTATATTCTGTACATAAAGAGCTTCTTATAATTCATTTTATATTTGATTTTACAAGTTAATGGTGTAAACTTTCAAGTTGAGTCAATTTGTAGTATAAAGTATAATATACATGTACATTCAAATTTAAATTAAATGTATTTATTTCTCTTTGATGAATGTACTTGATAAGTCATACAAATAATTAGTTATATCTAAAGTATCTATATATAGCTACTAAAGAGAATACTCAACACCTTTTTTTCCAAATTGTAGAGAATTGCACGAAACAAGAATGATCCAACAAATTGGTTTGAATATGGCACTTTCTGTCTCTATATAAATGACATTACAAAGGCTGAAGAGTGTTTCAAGGAGTGCATTGCTATAGATCAGAAGCATCTACAAGGGTAGGTAGTTTTCTGTTATGTTAATACAGAGATTTGAAGAGGTTTACTTTTTCTTGATTTGCTCTCCCCCCTCTCTAGCTAGGATCCTGAACTTTTTGATGATAGATGTAATGTATTTTTACTTATGGACTATAAAATGGTTCAGCTTTCAGAAACATACCTCAAATTCTACAGTTTTTAGTGGATTGTAATGAAACTAAGCACAGTTAATTCTTGCCAGCATAATAATGATATGCAACTAACATTTTGGAGAAATATTATTTTTTTATTACAGACATATTCTTATTTGACAATTTTTCACTTTAAATAGGATAGTTTATTCCAATCAAGGTCCCACTATGGGCAAAGTCATTACTGGTACAATGATCATATAATAGCAATTAGACAAAACATACACAAAATATGAAATATAGAAACCAGACTTATTCCAACAAAGTACAAAATCAGTAAAACATTAGTTATACAAGAGTTTTCTGTTATACGGTTTACACTAGACAACATTTTAACAAATCAGTGAAAGATGATTATTACACAAATAAGAATGAATTTATTTAATACAGATAAGCACACAAGGTCCTCCTCGATAAGGTCCATGATAAAGTCAGTTTTTCAGACTTACCTATTTAGATTGTTTTGCATATGAACATAATGCCTTATAATTTTTTCAGTGAATCCTTTGTTAACTGTTTCCAAAATTAATTTCAATTTTAGTTGTTATGTGGTATATTGTTTATTTCAACAGGTTATTGTTATATGGTGTGGTGTGTACACTCCTAGAAAAGCATGAGGCTGCCGAGACGTTTTTTGAAGCAGCTACCTGTGTGGAACCAAAGAGTGTGTTGGCATGGACCATGTTAGGTAAGTAACAAACAAATGTGCAACAGTTTTTCAATAACATGTACAGAAGCTACATTAGTGTTACAGAGGCTGATTGAGGAAGTTCAAGGTCACATAGCACTTGGTTAATGTTTCATTATACAGTTTTTAACATGAATATCTTCTAACATAATAAAAGGAATGTTAACAAACTTACAACAGTTGGCATTACATAAGGGAGATAACTTGCCTTACTGCTGTAGATACTGAAAGCTTATAAATGAAAATTATTTACTTAGTTGTTGGGGCGTATGTTTCACAAACATTTTAACAAGTGTTTCTACTTATTTTTAATTACAGGTTTGTTTTATGATACTGTTAACAATGAGATTGGAGCTGAAATGGCCTATCTTGAAGCCAATAAACTAAACCAGGCAGCTGCATGGGCTAGTGCTAGAGCACAACGGGAAGATGAAGTATTGAAGGAGCGAAAGGAAGCTGATATAACAGGAGATGGTTAGTAAATCACAGTACTTATACACTCAACAAGTCTTCGATACATATACACTGTCTCAATATTTAGACATTAATTGAAATACTGGTACTTTGTTTAGTTACTGGGGCTTAGAATTGCCATATAGAATGGATATTTGACATGCTTTGGTTTTTTACTAATATTCTTTATGAACATGTAATATTTAGTATTCATGTTCTATGTATAGAATAAATTGGTCTTTATTTTACTTTATTTATGAAAATCTATTTTGATCTAAATATGTTTTACCTGAGGTAACAAAATGTATTTGTTGAAAGCTCATGAACTTTATAATTCTGCAGAACTAGATGCACCCCAAGGGGGAGATCAAGGGGGCTTAGCTCCACCTACACATGGCTCAGATACAAAGCAGCCATCTCCACCGTCTAGTGACAAACCACCAACATCAGCTCGGTCAGGAGGAGGCAGATCTATATCTGACAGACGTCAATCAGCCACAAGAAGATCAGGTAAATTTTATGTATAGATAGTAGAAAATAAGAAAAAATATTCCCAACAGTCATAATGAGATCATTGTAAATACAGCTTGATCGACTCCATTAGTGAATTACATGTTCCTTAATTCTATACTACGATACATGTTTATGTATTGCTTGTTTCAGTGTGTATATAATAATTCACGTTTTTAATGATAATTTCAGACATGTATATAATAATTCACGTTTTTATTTGTTGTAAATGTTTGTTGAGTACTCACCACACCATATAGGCATTTACATAAGTTGAGATAACTTCATTTTTGTGGGGCTAGAGTTATTCATCAATTTACATAAATATTCTTAACAAAATTGAGTACCGGTATACTTTTACATCTTGAGGTGGTAAAGAGTTGCCTACTTATAAATAAATAATATCAAATAAATTGCAAGAAGGACATTGGGAGACATATGTTTTATGAAAAGAAATCTTCTTAAGTTTAAAATTGGCTTCCTCATTTTTTGTTTCTTAAATCTCAATTATCAATTTATTTGCAAGTAAAACCTGGCTACTTTTTTGAAGTTTGTATTGTGGGTTTTTTCTTTGGAATATACTAATACAATCTGATTTTAAACTCTTATTCCCTAAATAGATTGCTATTAAAGTAGAGTTTGATAGCAAAATAAACTGACTTCAATAGGGGATGTAAAAACGTTACCATGGTGCACAACAACTTCATTTTAAAGAAAACAAAATCACAATGATAAAAAGGTTATATTAAGTTATTGAAGGTTTTATTTATTGAAGGTCAATATTTAATGGTTCCAGGTAATGAGATAAGCACTTCTTATTTGATATTGTAACTGATTATGTGTTAACTATTGATATAGATGCACACCTACATGCAGATATGTCGGGTATGATACAAGTCATGTTTTTATTGTGTATAATATATTAAGACTGGGGCACCATTGCTGCCCATGGTGTATAAACACAGAAAATACCATCCAACAGTGTGAATGTGTGTAAAATATGTGAATAATACAAGTGTGTGAAGCCTGCCATTGAAAAACTCTCAACTTGATTTGTAACAGTTTTAGTGCATGCTCCTTTCTCATCAAATCCTGTGATGTACATGTATATACATCGCAAAAAATTGCAGATAATACAAAGAAGCTTATTTTCATGAAATAGTTTTAGAATTCTACTAATTATTATCAGTGAAGAAAGCAATGGTAATATATGTGCTTTCAATAGTATATTCTTCCTGTTGTGTATTGTAAAAGATTTTGCTTTACTAAATACATGAAGTTGTATGTATTGTTTTGTGTCCGGCTTGAAATTTTATTGTTTGTGTGTGTGTACCTCTTTATATTTCAATTTTCCATTTCAATGCTTTGTGTACATTCTCATAAACACATTATTAGTTTTGAATTTTAACTATTAAAATAAATCCTTAAATTCTCAATCAGACCATATACTTGTGAAGTATTATTATTACAGTATGTTTTTATTAAAAAGTTGTATTGTTAATATTGTATAGTGTATAAATTGTTTTTCTGAATGGGCACATATATTACTTATAAGATATCCTGAACTTCTTTCAACCTTGAACACTTAAATGAATAATTTATCTTTTTGTTGGGATTTTAAATTAGTTTCATTCATATATTTTTTTATCATTTCAAAATTAGTTTTTAGTCCATCTGGACCAAAGGTCCAAGGTGGACTTTTCTCATACAAATCCCGTCCGTCGTCCGTTGTTAACTTTTGCTTTAAACAACATCTCCT
>JAUMGZ010213981.1:0-11809 GCA_032359645.1 Pododesmus macrochisma | reverse complement strand
CCCCTACACTTTCAACCAATAACAAAACCCCGTACATTTCAATTTCTTCCGTTTCCCGCTCATTCATATATATATATATTATATATTTATATTCTCGAAAATAACCAGTATAATGTAAGCAGAAACTCAGCCTCGACAAATCCCTTTAACGAGCCTGAGGCTATAATCTTTACACGTCTAATGCGCCAACATACCCGGTACGGATCGCCACACCCAGTGCTCAAGGCTCGGGTAAAATCACGGAGACAACTCCTATTAAGGACCTGAGGAGATAAGTTGGATATGGTGAATTGTGAAAACAAAACCAAATGCACACACTGAAAAGGGACACTATGACAAAATGCAAAATAAATTGCTTGAGTATATTGAAATACTTTACAGCAAGGATTCAATTCATTCAAAAAAGTAAATGAAAATAATTAGAATTTAAAACAATTCGGAAGGGAAACCGTGACATAATTGCGTTTTGATAATTTTTTGTATTAAGATAATACGTACGTAGATCACAAAGTGGACCCCACCAGCCTGTTTTACATCGTTTACATCTGTAATCGTCCACAGAACACTTATGTCTATCTTCACAATTCAATGGGCAATCCTCTGAAATGCATAAAAATAGAGATTATATATTAAGGCCTCCATACCTGCCACGAAAATATTAGTTTTAACCTGAACGAAATACACCGATACAACTTATAACTTGTACACAATTTTGCTATAAGTTAAATTTAAGACGGGAGAAATTTTTTAAAAATATCACAACTGGTTGATGACACAATAGTGTTCCTTAAAAAATCTGATATAAGAAAAGCATTTAAAACAGTAGAAGAATTTCTGAAGCGAAATAAACAAAAAAATGAAGGAATTGGGTTAGGGAAAGGCAAAAAGGGCCTGTCTTCAATATGAGGGTGTAAATTGGGGTAAAATGCTGTTAAATCACTTGGAATATACTTCAACATACAAAGTTAGAAACATTGGAAAAAACTATCTATGATGGGTAAAACAGTAACTATACAAACTTTCGTATTTTCAAAATTATCATACTTGGGTACAGTACGTACAGTGCATAGGTAAAAACAAATAAAAGAGTTCGACAATGTGATTTTTAAATAATTATGGGAAGGGAAAACAGAAGTGGATAAAAAGAAAAACAATGACTTGTAGATGTGAAGATGGGGAATTAAACATTATAGATGTAGAATCACAGCTTGACATGTCAACAATTGCACGAGTAAACAGAATATTGATTTCAGAAAAAACAACAAAGTTAACTATACCCAATTGGACAGTATTTCCAAAATTCTATTTTGACAAACTTGGAAAAAACTTTCTCATTTTGAAAATGAATATTTACGAAATGAAAAACATGCCACGCATTGAAACTCTTCCGATTTTTTACAGGGACATACTACACATATGGACACAACTATACGTTTGTAGCAACAGAACAATGAAACAGAAAATACTAAAATTAGAAAAGAACTTTTATGGGGAAACAACTTAATAATATTTCAAAATAAAAGTGTTGTATTCAAAAACTGGATGCAAAGTGATTTAGTTTCATTTATGATACTTTTGATTCAAATGGTCAAATAAATCAATGTTATATTTTTCAAAAGTTGAAAAACAGACTTTTGGCTAGCAGAAACATCAGTTGTCAATTCCACATATTTGGTTGAGGAGGGCACATGATTTTACATTTTACCTTAAAATTGATAGAGATAATGTTTATATCAAGAACAAAGACAATGTGCAAACTCTATTTACTGATATTAATAATAAAGAAATCTATGAACTACTAATAAAAAAAGTTCAAACAACCACATAGTCTAGAATACTGGAGAAAGGTATTACAAAAAACATACTTCATGCTTGGCTTCATACTTACCTGTATTCTAAATGTGTGTGCTTGACTGATATACATTTCGGCTTTCGTATTTCGGCAACCCCCTTTTTAATTGTTAGTAAATCAATCAGTTCCAGTCTGTCTTTGATTATATATATTATAATATATACATATAATATAACAAGTAGAATGCGGTCATGGAAAAAAGATGGAGTATTCTCCTCGTTGCCCTATCTTAACCGCTCTGCTTTCTTGATAATGTTGCTATTTCTATTCCTCCCCTGTTAATGGTTTTTCTCCTTTGCTCTTTCGTCATCATAACTGTGACACATTCTTATGGCAATACATGCTTCTTTTTTTTTTTTTAAAGAATAGTGGAAAGGGTTGCCATACACCGGAATGACACGGAGGCATCGCGGCGGTTGACACATGTGTAGAAGGAAACGCTTACTATATCGCGACTAGTTTTTTTTAATAGAAGTTCGTGATGTTTCCAATTTTAGTTGATAAATTTATATTTGGTTAACTTTTCGGTATGCGTCCAACGTTTTCCTTTTGTTTGCCAATGTCCATAGACTTACGGCTTTAGAATATCGTCTTGGTTGTTCGTGTGTACTACTTTATTGGCTATTGCCATAGATTATTACGTATATGTATTTGTTTTGTACTTTTCTGTGACTTATACCGGAGAACACCGGTGTACTAGCTATTTGTTTTCTTAATAAATATCTATATCTATTTCTTTTGGGTTTTTTTCATATGGATTTAATATCCCTTTAACTCATGTCTATGTCATATCGAGACGGTGCCTGTTTGTGACAGTGCGCACTGATGGCGACTTTATATCGATGTCTCGTTGAAATAACACGCCGCAGACACTTTGATATGATACATTACTCGGTCATACTATCCTGACAATGAACTAACTAATCCTCTTTCTACCCAATAATGCTAAGTTACTAGCAGGGAGATAGAACATTACCTAATTTTAACGGCTTATCTGTATCTGTTTATAACATTTTCAATAAAAGTAAGGTGTTGGTGTAAAACAGCTAAACACATTATATGAAAGCTTTTCATATGGTTATTTCAGGTAGCATAACGGTCAAACTTGTATGAAAAATTCATTGTGTGATGTAATTATTATGATATGGATTTCAAAGTTGATAAAATTAATATGAGTAGTTATATTTTATTAACGCAAAAATGGTTCAGTAGGGGTGGTAAAGAGGGTTCATATTTATTAAAATGTAAACTTTATAATTTTTTAGCTAACATGCAAAGTGCACAATGAGTTGAATTTATAAGCAATTACCTATTTATTTTTGTTTAAGTTAAAAAGTCTGCATAATATTCCATTCGTAATGCATCTCTGGATAAGGTCCTACTTAGTTCCGATTGGCTACCGTATTGAAGATGCATGGGAAGTAACCTTTCTGACTTCGTCTAAACCGTACGCATCTGGAAATTTTCTCAAGGATTGGTCGATGAAACTCAACGAATCGATGAACCGTAGACCGCGGGCTTCCAGTAATAAGATCTTGGCACCGTTCGTGATGACTTTAGGTGAATGAGAGCCTTGTTAAATCAAATACCGTAGAATGAACTGCCCATCATTTCCTTTAAAGTTGTATGCCAATACCTTTGCATTCCTGCGACGTTTACACTCAGACAACCACGTCAGAAAGTCCTTCAGTGTGTTCTCTCCCGAAAAGATGTGTTCACGTTGTTCACAAAAGGTACAAGGTTCGTCTAAATGTGTAGTTATATATGCATTACAAGCAGAGGTTAGACACATGTCACCTGTCTTCTGGTCGGCAGTCAAATTCGAAGATGAACGGTATGGTCTTGTGTTTTTTCTTGTTTTCCCGCTCCTTGATGGTCTGTACGTAACAATGGTGGTCTGTGGTGATGCGTTCTTAACAGTACTTGCAACAGTGATTCTTCTTGCATGGATGTTGTTTGATAAAAGTCTTGGTCACCCAAATCTTACACTCGTCGTACCGATCCATCACTTGACAAGCCGGTTGTGTGTTGCCAGTAGAGGTCAAATGTTGTAGGTAGCACTGTTGACCGTAGAAATAGTCGTGGCACTCTTGACAGGAAATGTAAGTGGTACGTTGACAGGCTGGTGCATGTAAACATAGGGCACATCACGCCGAACAGCGAGTACGATGCTCTTCCCAATGGTTGAATCCCTGGTCACAAGGTTCACAATAATAACATTGACGCAGATATTCCGTCACGGAGGGGATACAGTCGAAGTGCTGATCGTGGTATAATAGATGAATAGCCTTGCCCTTTACCGTCGTACAAGTCCAAGAACCGGTCAATCAGGCGATGAGAGTGGATCTTGAGTAACACTTTCTGTAGTTTTGGCTATTCTTCCGGTCCACAGGGACGTTGCTAGTCGATCTCTGCTTCGTCGCATAGAGCGCATACCAATCTAGTCTGTACTGGTCTTTTTGGGGGTCAATCACTTGTTTCCATTGTCTACGCCGAACTGTTGTGACGGGTTCTGGTTTAATGAAATGTAACCACTGCTTTGGCAAGTGTGAAACACATTCTATTACGAATGGTCACGACACTCTCTTTAAGCTTGAGTTTAGTTGAAAGATTAATGTCGGCCATTTTCTGCACTTGTCCGACTTTAGACTGGGGTGACTCACGTTTGTTCTAAAATAGTCGTGATCACTGGCCTCAGTCTGCTACGACGTCGTCCAATGTGGCGTTTATCATGGTTCGGTAAAAAGGTAGACAAGTCTTCTGTTCGACATCTTCTGACACGCTATCAAGAGTAACGGTGTAGACGGCAGAGGTCACGTTAAACTTTCTGAATGTCTAGTCTCTCTGTTCTGTAAACAGAAGCAATATCGTGGATTCATTGTTAAATGATGCCGATCTCCCATTGAACCAGCTTTTTATAGTCTATTGTACACCCCTCATTTGCATACTGCACTGATTAACCCCACTCATTTGCAAAATGGACTGACCCATCCCTATGTTTGAAGAGTTCAACAAGGTGACTACATTCAAGTTGGATCCAGCCAGGACAACCAATCTGAGGGCGGGATTTTCAGCCAATCACGGGGCTTATTTAATGCTGTCATCAACTAATCAAGGATGTGGTGACGTCTTACAGGTTTGATTTCTGGATCATACCAAAACAAGGGGGAAGTCGACCCTTCTAAATGCTTTAAACACTGTTTGTTTTTTTGTGTTACATCATTCATTATGGATTTGTGTACATGTATGCTGGACGATGATGTCAGACTCTGTTTTTACCGATGCGCAATATGTGGGAATGACGACTCGTTATTCTTTGAAGTAGAGTAGATCCTTCACTTGGACTATTATTCGGATGAGGCAGTTGGGGCAGTCTATACCAGGGCACAGTTGTAGTCGGGAAACATTCCGCTGGCAGTCACAAGATCCTGGTTGTACCCTCTGTAAGGCACGTCCCCAGATGCTCCACAAAGAACATGATCTTCAACTTGAGGCATCCAACGAACACCATGGTTCCCTCTCCAAGTTGATCGTTGGCCCCTCTGGGAACCCCTGTATGAAACCCTCTTAGAAGGAGTAACAGGCAGAGGAAACCGGCAGTCGTGTCAATAAACACATATGCGCCCCGAAGACACATATGCATCCCCCCTTAACAAAACAACCACGAAAAAATGGCCTTTTGCAGGGCCAACGGCATGTCACGAAAACGTTTACGCAATATTGTACGCTCCTATGACCCCATGTCCCATTTTCATAAAACCTCAAAACCGAATACGAAGGTACAGATAAAATCGAAAGTAAACCAAATCAACGCACCGGAAGTATATCCAATCATGCAATACCTGAAGATTATCCGACCATGCATTACCGGAAGCTTCGCAAAAAGGCAGAAAAATGATATCCCATGCGCAAGACGTCACTGTATATCCCAGCATGCAATAGCGGAAGATGCTCAAAAAGAGGAGGAGAGTTATCCTGTATGCATGACGTCAGTTCCGCCGGCAATTGAGCGGGTAACACTACTCTCAAATCAAAAGGCTGTCAAATGCATAATTATTGACTTCCTCATGTCATACTTTTATTATATTGTTAATTCTAGTTCAACAAGTTGCCACTCATTGTCAATCAATCTCTAAGAGATTTTTTGCTACGCCGCTTGAGGCGTAGCAGTAACTTTCATAAGCAAAACGCGACATGTTGTACGCAAGTCACGGTGCTTCAGCGATTGTATCGAGCAGTTTACCCGTGTCTTACATGCGTACATGTACCAAAGATGAAAGGATAAAGAAGATAATGAGAACGAGGCTGACATAAACGATTTCTTAGCTCTGACCCTTTAAAGCCAAGTGAGAAAGAGAAAGCAGAAATGAAGTGTAGTTTGCTCAGAAATATGTTTCTTTGAGAATCATTGTAACTTCTTTAAATTTTCTGCTATTTGCATATTTGTACAATTTATATCGCATGCCATCAATTGACGCCATTGATCTCCTCGTCATATATTCATGTAACACGGAACTTTTTCATTAAAAATAAACATATTTTAAATACTCACTATATTCACAGTATTTTCCACTCCATCCTGATTCACACTGTCCACACCCTGCAGTGGCATACTGATCATCACATGTTGCTCCAACAGGAGTATTACAATATGCTGGACAATACGCTGCATATAATAAACAATCAAACAAGTTGACATGAATTATAAGTATCAATAATGGCTCTGTAATGTAGATAATATATGCAAGCAATAGCTATTAAGAAAGTTTAACTCGAATATAATCTTAAATTACTAATTTAATGGTGATACGGCGGCGACTGTTATTATCCAACAAATATCCCTATTCCGTGTTATATTTTACAACATTTATGCAACTTTCACCTTATTTTGTGCTACATGTAATTCGTTTTTATAAACACACCCAGGTTGAGCTGTTTGATTTTGAAAACTGTCAAGGAGAAAAACGTAACTAGTATATTAATTCAGCAGATCTCTGATTGGTGAGTTAGTGTGATAAAGTGAGTGGCTAAAGCAACGTTTATTCTGAAATTGATCTGTGTAATGTACAATAAAATCCTGAAATTTAAATAATTGGTGCCATTTTTATGATCTTAATAAGGCAATTCCCAAAGACGTATTTTTTGAGAGTCTATTGGGATTCTTTGCAAAAATGAAAATGGTGTTAAATTGTGTTGTTTATAAACAGGCGACTATATTTGGTTTCTTTTTAATTTGCCAATAAAAACACTATGATTTGAGACCAAGTTTACAGATGTCAAAACGCCTGGGAAATCAGTGTGAGCAAAAAGGCTCTATATAAATATAAAGCCATTCTTTTTTTAAAAAAAAAAAAAAAAAAAAAACAAAAAACACGAGACGTCCTTGAAGTTGTTCAACTTGGATTCGATTTTTTAAATGAAAATTAGCATGCATTTACAAAACACTTTGTGAAAATGAAACAAATTTGTTTACGTTTATTTGGTTATGTAGGCATGTAAACATGTTGCAATAAAATAATTGTATATACTAACATACTCAGTGATTCAGAAGTTATTCCAACAAAAAACATTTATCTATATCAATACGAGTTGTGGCTACCGGTACATTAATTGCTTTTTTAATTTTATTTCGACTATAAAATATAACTTCAGTATTCACCTATTATGATTTTTTAAATTGAAATTACTCCATTGGGTACAAGTTAATTAGGAAGTATAAATCTTCATTATCTTTCCAATTTAATTCCCTTTGGCCACCCAGTGTTAACCATCACAATGTCCTAATGTTTATGAATAGGACATTTAAATTATCTGTAAAGAGGCGAACAATAAGGATATGTTATATTAAACTGTATATATGTCCACTCATAAAATAGGTTCAGTCTATTGTGAATTTATTCATGTGTCAAAATTACTTTCTTTGGGTAATATCAAACAACAAATAGAAACACAACAAAAATATTCAAGTTTACATACTGGCTTTACAGCCATCTCATTACTTTACCCATTTTTGCGACAGAGAAAAAATGTGTTTGCTTTTCATCTGTTATTGATACATGTACAACATCCGGTCCCTGTGGTAGAAGAAACTATGGATTTGAATTAAATAACAATCACGCAAAAAATCAGGCTTCAATAATATAATCTCATGTAAAACGAGATTGTGAACCGTGATTTTAAATTCTTAAATTCATGCAAACTAATTTTGCTAAAATGCACGATAAAAATTAAGTCTCGTGGTATTGGTTCTGTGAAAAACATTAAAACAACACTTATGTACAATATATATGGACATCATATCAGCGCATGCAAAAAAGTATTTAATATGTTTGATGGAAGTGACATTAGATTATTTTAACAAAAAAAATTCCATACCAATCTTGAATAAATCGTATGGTCGGGAACTGAAGTACGTTTACTTACTTACTCAATATTCAACGTTCAGTGTTGAATGTTGAAAGTTGTATTATATCAACATTCAATTTTTATACGAAGAATAATGCCGTTGGCTGCGAAGCCGGCAATAAGGGCCCCGTCCCTCCAAGGGTGATCGTGCCGAGTGTAGTAACGTTTGAAAGAAAATGAGGGGAAACCACGCCCTTAGTTTCGAAAGTTTGGTATAATTGTATGTATTTCTGTATATATATAAGCACAGAAGCAATTATACGATAATATCAATGATACACTGGATTCAAGTAGCAGATTGAATACATATCATCAGGAGAGTAATATATAGGTCATAATGATGATATTTAAACAGTGTTATTTAAGCATTTAACTCTTATTTGTTGACGTTTATGGTGCTATAACTCTGAACATGCGTGCAGACAAATTATCATATAGTTTAATACTAATATTTCCATTTATGTTTTTTCCACAACAAATTTATTTTCCAGTTATTGAAATTGAAATTGAAATTCGCAGCCGTAAGTGTCTTTATCGGAACACAACATGTACATATTGGAGTGCCATCTACATTTGTATCTGGGATAATTTAAAATATCTGGTATAGAAAAAAGATTGGATAGCTGGATTGGAGTCCGAAAATAAAATGTTTACCGCTGGTTCATTCCAAGTAGATATGTACTGTGGAGCTTTTGTATCCTAAATCGTTCTTTTGAGAACCATGTGTTGTCGTCCCATGTGATATTGTGATCGATGGCTATCACAGACTTGTTGCGTGATGTGTGATTTTGAAGGTTGAAATGTCTTTCGCCGAGAAGGTCATTTCTCTTCAGAGTAATTGATGAGCGGTGATTATTGATTCTGATGTTAAGTGGGGTTTTTGTTTCACCCAACAAAAAACAGTTTTAAGCACACGATCGTCTTCGTGGCCCACGGGCCCGATTTTGAACATATATATATATATATTTATATACAGAAATACATACATTTATACCAAACATTCTAATCTAAGGCGTGGTTACCGCCCTCATCCTCTCTTAAACGTAACCAAACTCGGCATGCCCTGGAGGGAGGGGGGCTCTTAATGATATGCCGGGTAGCAGTATGAAGCGCACGGCCATCGTCGGGGCCCGTGGCATTATCCTTAGTATAAACAGTTTAATTTAAATAAGTGACGTACAAAATGTTCTTCAGTTTCCCTCGTATAATGCTATTAGTTTAAAAAAAAAAACTCTCACCTGATATTAGAGACTTTGTGATAAAAAGTGTCAGTATCGCCGAAAATATTAAATCTTTTATGCAGCTGTAAGTCATGATCGCCGATACAAAATATCCCACACTTTGAAAGAGGAAGTATATTTTGCATTTTTGTTTATCAGTTTAAGATAATTCCAGATACTGATAAGTGGTAGGCTCATGATCACACATAACATTGACAGTTTGAAGTGCTTACTATACATGCCATGACTAAGAAGTACGCAAGCTACGTTAACTACACATACATATTGTTTGGGTGAACACTAAACAAGACGATTGTACTACAGATTAGATTTTTTAATTTTTAGGCTGTGCATATGGATGAAGAAATTAATTGATTGACGGACGGAAACCACTATCATATTATATTTACGGAAATATCTGTGTGTGTTGTAAGAAAAATAAAATATTCACAACTTTAAAGACGAAATCATGATAATAAAATATATATCATAACAGGAAGAAGACAAATGTAAAATCATCTTTACGGAAGGGTCAAAATAACACGTTCTTATTAATTGCAAAAATTATACCTCCAACAGTAACGACTTGCGACGGTCATCATTAAAAAAGATAATCGGTGTGGTTACCTGTTTATTTTCACAGACCTTCAAAAATATAGTTTGGAAAATAGCTCAGTGGAAATGATGTTAGAAGTGTTTTAACAAATGTATCTTCAATGTTTAAAAAAGTAAAGTTAACGTTAATAAAAAGATAATATGGTTGTATTTCATCAGTATCAAACGCAATAAGTATAACATACACACAAACCCAACCCAACCCAACCCCAGCACACGGTGGCTCGTGCAGAAGTAGGGCGTTCGCTTCGTGCCGGTAGGCAGGTGTTGGAGTTAGAATCCTGGCTGCATCAACACCTAAACGTTAAAATTAGGCAAACTTCGCGCTCTCTGCTAAGCGCTCAGCATTTCTAGGTAGGAAAAGGGCTGGTTGACTCGGTGTCAGGATAATGTGACCGAATGAAGTATCACGTCAATGTATCTGCGGCGTGATATGTCAGCGAGACAACCATTATAAAGTCGCCATACGTGCACACTGTTACGAGCATACCTATACATGAGTCGAAGGGACGTTAAACCCCAATTAAACAAACAAACATTTAACAATGTCTCCAGCCAATGAAACTGCCAATGAAAATGCCAGTACAAAGAATAAGCGATTACGTCAGATTACCCATGACGCAAATTATATTACATGTTCAATCACAAGATTTGGAATACAAATCACAAAATTTCGAATATACATCACAAGGTTTTGAATATAAAACACACGATTCGAATACAAATCACAAGATTTCAAATACACCACACAAGTTTTCGAATATAAATCACAAGTGGTCTTTAACCGTTACTTCCTGTAGCATTAGCAGCTGCCACAAGGAATGTTTCACACGAAGGAACTATTGTCACTCACCATTGGAAGGAAGGTTTGTGGTACAATATCGAATGATGTTGTGGAAGTTTAACTATTTTTTTGGTTTAACATAGCGTTCTATTTTCTTTTATGTTTTATTCCCGTTCAACGTTCCTTCCAATTCATATTAAGGTCACATCAAGACAGTGTATGATTGAGACAGTGCGCAAAGTTGGCGATATTGCATATGTTTCCATAGGCAGCTTTTTCTCCTCACTTTTTTTGGCAAGGCTATCTGTGAACTTACCTGTGATCGACATGTCGCGGTACAATGAAATAGCTTTGCAAAAAGTGAAGGACCCTTACTAAATGTTCTCTATTTTAAACATTAATTCATGTATAGAAAAACGTCGCCAAAGGTCAGAAAGAAGAATGAATAAGCTTTAAGATGATATAAATTTTCTTAATTCTGTGAAAAGAACTTATTGCTTCAATTTTCGTTTGAAGCTCAAAAACCCCGATTTTCAACGCTTTTCTTACTTAATTTGTGATTTCGAAAAGTGACCCGGATTACAAATCACTTAATATATCTTTCCACAATAGGTGTATTAAAAAACGCCGCTGAAGGTAAGAGAGGGTAGTAAATACGCTTTAAGATGATATAAATTTCATAAGTCTGTGAAAAGAACTTATTGCTTCCATTTTCGTTTGAAGATCAAAAACTCCGATTTTCAACGCTTTTCTTACTATTTTGTGACTCCAAAAAGTGACGCCGAGTTCCAAATAACATATTTTTTCTTTTCACAATAGGTGTATTAAAAAACGCCGCTGAAGATAAGAAAGAGCTATAAATACACCTTAAGATGATATAAAGTTCATAATTCTGCGAAAAGAACTTATTGCTTCCATTTTCATTTGAAGTTC
>JAUMGZ010213970.1:0-11810 GCA_032359645.1 Pododesmus macrochisma | reverse complement strand
ATAACAATCTGGAATAGACTAACTCCAGCTCCTCAGTCGCCCCCATATATCTCAAAGGGATATGTTTTAACATTTCTATATTGCCGAGTGTGTGTGCAACTAAAATGGTTCCAACCATCAGGATTACGTCCCTTTTTGGCTCCCCATTTTTGCTTATCTAGGTTTTGTCTATTTAAAATTCATTTCCCTAGTGTCCATTGATTGTGGTATATTCCTAGCTAGGATTGAAGTCTAAGATGGATCCTTTCACACTAAGAATTGGTTTTCCAACTCTTTTAGATTTAGATTTTATATTCATTAATGGGTCATTTTTGTTTGCATGTTTGTATTTTGTATGTAATATTTGGCGATGATGGGATTCTTGATTCTGCATGCCATAAGGGTACTTCATACTAGACCATTAATCTCTAGGCCTTCTAGTTTAATATTAGATTTTTCTTTGAACAAATCTTAATCCCCTGGGAAAAGGGATGCTTTCTTCCAAGTTTGGTTGAAATTGGTGTAGTGGTTTTGGAATAGTCGAAAATATGAAATTTTTACGACGGTCAGATGGACGACCAATGAGATTCGAATGGGAAAAGGCAAGTCTTGAGCTTGGTCAAGATGGACTAAAAAGGCCATTAAAACTGTTATAGCCTCTTCTGTCCCTTGGCAGGCAGATTATTGTTGTTATGAGAAATAGACTCATGTTTCTGTTGTATACACTTGAGAAGTTTACTCCTGTCAAGGAAGTGAAACTACTGTATTTGGAAGTTACCCACTGAGTTACTTCAAGGGAGGCAACTCTAGGTTTATAGAATATCTCAAACACTAGGTCACATTTCATATTAGACATTCTTTTGTGATTTACTCCATGGATTTTGAATGGATTTTGAAATATGGTATAAAGAACATTTATATCAATGATTTTATTGTTACATGACACATGGTTACAGCATGAATACTAAATACAATATAGGAGTTTGTCTAGAACATATGTAATAATAGTACTTGTAGCGTATGGGAATACACAATATATAATGACATGAATCTAATTTCTGTTACATGTATAACTCAAAGGTCAAACTTAATTTATAAAATACTATAAGTTACACGGTGTATTAGTGACGTAATATGGTATATACAAGGTCAGTAACTGCACTCTAGCTGGATATGAATTTTACTGGCTGTATACATACCATATTATGTCACTAACACACTGTCACACATATATCTTACCAACTAACATTTTTTTTATTTTGAAAGTAACCATTAAGGATGCACGCTACTCACATTTTTACATTAACTTAGTTTTTGTGAGACTCCTCTGGCATTTTCCATAATAATACATTAGAAATGTTTTGCCCATTGACCCCTATATTTCTGATAATATTCTTAAAATATCAACTCATAAACTCATTTATAAAAATATTTTAAAAAATATTTTAATTTTTTTTGTAAGACTCTTTCCCTTTTATTTCTGGCCCCTAAAGATAATTTTTTTTACCATATATTACTTATGAAAAATCTAGAGGTGTTCTTTTCCCGCCAAAATTTAAAACGCTTATATCTCAAAACTGAGATCATTGACCTATCCTTATTTTTGCATAAATGAAAAGCATTTATGTCAATTGACTTATACAATGAAAATCAGCCAATCTGTAAGACTTTCATTCCCAGTTTTCATTATAACGTCAACAAATAAAAGAGAGAGGTGAGATGACTCCGCCTGAAACTGTTTATGGAAAACGTTGATTGCTGAGTGAAATCTCAAGAAACTTGAAGGAGGTAAAATACAGGAGCTTATCTAGTAAGTAATAATTATACTTGTAGCATATGGAAATGCTATTCTCAATACATATGTAACGAGATGAATTTAATTCCGATTACATGTATAAATCAAAGGTCAAAGGTCAACTTAAGTACATCCAGTGTACACTAACTACAAAGCTCAAATTAATACTCTTATTTAATACAATGTAAAATCATTCAAACCTAACTATGCTTCAATGTCTATACTTTTATAAATAACAAGCATCATATTACATGATTATCTGTTTAATTCTAATAATTCAATTCCACAAAATATAAAGGAATATGGCCCTATACAACTGTATTATTGTGACGAGGTTACATTTATATATGCTATATGTGGGACTTCATCATAAGAATCCTAAATACAAACAAAACAGGTTTCCTGGGTCGTAGTAACATCCTTCTCTATTTAATTGAAAATGTTTTTAATCCTTTGTACATTTGACATTACCCTTCAAACTTACATGAAAACTTGCCCTTCACTTTGTTTCTAATGTAAGACTTATTCCGGTTTATGTTTAAATATTGTACTCCTTGAGTGTTGCAAAAACTCAGAATTCATATCTTACACAACTAGAACCACCAGATGTAAAACTAAATCTCATTTATCAGCAGTAGAGGTAAAAACATTTCGGCTACAAATCTTAAATATTAACAATCTTCTTAAGAGGCAAAATCTGAATAATCCACATATAAAAGTTATTTTTAAAATATGCCCATTTATTGGCCAGCTATTTTGTAAAACATTCATATCAAAACATTCTAAAATAAATCTTTTGTAAAAGAAACAATTAAGTTCTATATATTAAGTACAAAACATCAATACTGATTTAAAGTAATATAAAGCAAAGCCATTTGCTTCACACCCCGTATCAGTTAAAGTATTTAGAAATATTTATCTTTAAGTTCTATGTCAATTCAAGTGACATATATATGTATATCTAAGTTCTGAATCAATTCAATTAACATATGTATATCTAAGTTCTGAATCAATTCAAGTAACATATGTATATCTATAAAGTTTTGTATCAATTCAAGTTACATATATATGTTTCTCCTACGATCCATATAGATTACGTTGCGTTGGGGAACGTATATATATATAAGTTCTGTGTCAATACAGCTCTGTATCAGTCAAATAACATAAACATAATTATCTTTAAATTTTGTATCAATTCAAGTAACATAACTCGGTTTGTATCAATTCAAGTAACGTAATTATCTTTAAAGTTTTGTGTCTATTCAAGCAACGTAATTAACTTTTGAGTTCTGTATCAATTCAAGTAACGTAATTATCTTTATGTTTTTATAAATTCAATAAAGTAATTATCTTTTAAGCTTTGTATCAATTCAATGAACATAATTATCTTTTGAGTTCTGTATCAATTCAAGTAACGTAATTATCTTTAAGTTCTGTATCAATTCAAGTAAGGTAATTATCTTTAAGTTTTGTATCAATTCAGTTAACACGTATATTTTACATCAGAGTCCACGACAGTTGCACTACAATCTCTTGGACAGTTCTGTATCTATATAAGTAATATAATAATCTTTAAATTTTGTTTCAGAGTCCACGACAGTTGCACTACAATCTCTTGGCCGTCTGTATCTATATAAGTAATATAATAATCTTTAACTTTTGTTTCAGAGTCCACGACAGTTGCACTACAATCTCTTGGACAGTTCTGTATCTATATAAGTAATATAATAATCTTTAAGTTTTGTTTCAGAGTCCACAACATTTGCACTACAATCTCTTGGACAGTTATGTATCTATTTAAGTAACATAAAACTATATATTTTTAAGCACTGTATCAATTCATATACATGTATATATAAATTTATTTAAGTTTTATATCAGAGTCCACGACAGTTGCACTACATTCTGGTGTTGAGCTCTGCATCAGAATCAGATGAGTATGTAGTGTCCAGTAGACTTGCGTGGTCCGGATTTGTCTTTTTGTAGCCTCGTAGTCTTGACAGAATACTGGACTGCTTACTAGCTTCTCTACTGTTCCTTTCATCCTCTATGCCACGGTGAACGGAGATGGTGTCCCGGTTTTGATCATCGTGAAACTTCTTTATGTAATTATCTGTCAAAAATTTGTGCTTCTGTCGTTTCTTGAACCTGTCATTCAGAAAAGAAATGAGAATACATATATGAAAAGTCAATTGAGCCTTAAGGGGGCTATCTGGCTTCAACGTGTGTTTAAGATGTGAAAAATCTCACTTAATTAACATCTAGCTACTTGTGAAAGAGGATTATTGTGGATATATCCCATCCAAAAAATGACCAATATCTACACTATGGAAAGACTATGCAAAGAGAACATGTTTGTAACTTACCTAGAACTTTGTAGCTAGTATAGTTCAATCTTATGAAGACTTTGTGTATTGTTTACGTACATTGACTAGCTAGTAAAGTTCAATCTTATGAAGACTTTGTGTATTGTTTACCTACATTGACTAGCTTGTATAGTTCAATCTTATGAAGACTTTGTGTATTGTTTACGTACATTGACTAGCTAGTATAGTTCAATCTTATGAAGACTTTGTGTATTGTTTACTTACATTGACTAGCTAGTAAAGTTCAATCTTATGAAGACTTTGTGTACCCGGTATTGTTTACGTACATTGACTAGCTAGTATAGTTCAATCTTATGAAGACTTTGTGTATTGTTTATGTACATTGACTAGCTAGTATAGTTCAATCTTATGAAGACTTTGTCTATTGTTCATGTACATTGACACACAAAATCAACAAGGCAAAGAAAGAGGATTATCACTAACATTTTCAGGGCTTAAGACCATCTTCAGGCATTTGTATTTGTATTGGTTACAACATTACAACTAATACAATCAATAAGGGGAGATAATAATGTTATTAGTCACACATAACTTGCATATGGAGGCTACATTTTGAAGAGTTATCTTTCTTTGTATTGAATATTGCTTAGTTTTCCTTCTTTTTGTAACTCCTGAGCTAAAGTTGAGGACAAACCCTAAATCAGGCTACAAAATTTGTGCAATTCAAGTTTTAATGTTATACAAATAATCAGATGTATTATCTAATGATTTAAACAATGCTTACGTTTTGAGAAAGAGTGAAGAAGCTACAACTGAGACTGATGACATCGCCATAGCAGCCGACGCCATCCAGGGCTTCAATGCCAGACCAACAGGTGTAAAAATACCTGAAATATAAAAGCATGAGGCATTAAAAATACCTGCAATAAAAGAAGAGGCCTTAACATCCATCTGGTTGGAACAGATATAATTCTATTTTTGGTATTCGATTAGCATATTAGAAGATTTTTTATGGTCTCCCATGTAATGCGACCTGGTTCATTTTTAATTCAGCACCAAATGTTTTTTCTATAATTAGTTTTGATTGGCTGAATGTTTCATTGTTACAATCATAATAAAAATTCTTCTATATAATGTACAATGACATCACCAGCGTAAAAAGGGGTTCTTAAAGTGGTAAAAATACAAATTTAACAAAGGACTTTAAAAAGTCATATGCAGGTGATAAAAAGTATCATCAATCAATTTTCATTTCATGTCAAATTCATTCATTAAAAAGGTGTGGAGTAATAACAATTTTCAATTTCTATGTTAACTCAATATACCCAAGTTCAAAAGTGTGATATATAACTCTATGTCAATTTATACACAAGTCCAAATGTGAAATATCAATTTATGTCAAAATATACACAAGCTTTACAGTGTGAACTATAAAGCACTTTTATATCATGCCATCAAGGTTTAAGTCATAAACAAGACTTATCTATAAATGTCTAGTTACCTGCAGCAATGGGTATACCAACTAAATTATAAACTGATGCAGCAACAAAGTTGAAATGGATTCTGCGAACTGTCATCTTAGACAACTTAATGGCTGCTACAACATCTAATAGATCATTCTGAAAAATAAAATAATTTGATGTCAATTTCGGCTTACAGGAAAACTCTCACAACTGAGTTACATAAATATGTACCCATCAGTGCAGACTTTTGATGTCTATAGCATCCCATGACAGGTGATAAAACTACACAGACACACTTAGAATTACATACTGTAAATGTACACATTATAGCCGTAATCTTATATTAGCGCTTTTGGTACTGACCTTAAAGCACCAAAACTTAACATCTATATTTAAAACAGTAATGTAAGTCTAAGTATGCCTATTTATGATTGAGGTTATATAAGTACGTTTACAGTACTAGACACTCTAAGAAGTCTCAAAGAACAACAGAAAGCTGCCTATTTAAATCTGTCTTAATTCCTTATTGCTCAAATTAATCATTCCCATCTGGTGTTCAGACTCTAAATTTGAATCTGGAGCCACTTACAGCAGTAAATACAGATACCTGCTGTTTAGACTCCCCACCATCTAGGTTGGAAAACAAGAACGGCATCTTGGTCCAAGTGTAGGGGAAAATTCATGTTAACTGGTTTCCATTATTTTCCTCCAAGATATATTAAATAGTAACAGTTTGTGAGTCCATGGTATCTCAGGTATCCAGTTCCATCATACATAAGTAAAAGACACAAGATTGTCTGTGTGCACCAGGTAAGAGGCCCACTGTTCCTGTAACTATAGCAACATCAAACTTTGTTATAATTACCTGGATTAGAACAATATCTGCTGCTTCTACTGCTACATCAGTTCCTGTAACTATAGCAACATCAAACTGTGTTATAATTACCTGGATTAGAACAATATCTGCTGCTTCTACGGCTACATCAGTTCCTGTACCTATAGCAATGCCTACGTCTGCCTGAGCTAATGCTGGAGAATCGTTGACACCATCTCCAACCATGGCTACACATTTTCCTTGCTTCTGTATTTGTTTAATCTTCTTTACTTTGTGAGACGGTAAAACTTCAGCGAATACCTTGTCAATGCCCACCTGTAGTAAAACATTGACTCATTACAGTTAAGCACTTTCTCAATACCTTCTTGTGGTAAAAATGTTGACTTAGTACAGTTAGACTGATTGACAATGCTCAGCTGTCAAATAACAACTTATTTCTGTTAGATAGTCAGACTATTTGTACATGCCTACCAACAGTACGTCAAATAATCAATTTTCCTCATCTTAATGCTAGTTATACAAGCTACCAAAAAACATATTCATATTTACAAAGGGTGTTCCCTTGAGGTCAAATATTCAGTTTTTCAGAGTTGTCAGGGTAACAAATTAACAATGTTTTATACAAAATGAATACCTGTCGGGCAATGGCTCTAGCTGTCTTCTGATTGTCCCCAGTCAACAGGAACACCTCTAGGCCCATCTCTTTAAGTGTGCTGATGGCTAAATGAGCTTCAGATTTCACCGTATCTGCCACTGCCAGCATGGCAATAAGTACACCTGTAAAGAAATAAAATGAGCTAAATATTATCAAATTTTCGCCATTTTTGCCACCTAGTAGTGGTACCCTGGACTAAGCTCAATGGTTTCAACAAATCTGAATCCCATCCTCCAAGAATACTTGGTCAAGTGGTGTTGAAGAAGTTAAGTGTTAAAAGTTAACACAGGAAAACAGAGGTATGGCATCTGTCCAAATTTACATTATCAAACAACTTTAGTAATCAGTGTCTTTCCTTTTGAGGATTAACAACTTCAGTAATCAGTGCCTTTCCTTTTGAGGATTAATATTTACCATCAATAGCACACAGAACAGCTGTGTGTCCCTTGTCCTCGTGTTCAGACATGGCATTGTCCATCTCCGGGGTTACTATCAGACCATTACGCTTCATCCACTCACGATTACCAATCAATACGTCATATTCACGTGGAGCTGCGGCTCCAAGCAGATCCATCTCTAAAAACAGCATAGCAAACTATTACAATACAAACAATGTGTGTGTCAATATATAACAATACCAGTACAGTAGCAAAACTGAATGATGAGTATTCTTAGACTAAAAGTAAACCTAAATGAGTCCGATAAGTCTAGAAATAAAAGTTTAAATAATGAGTTCAGTATGTCTACATTTACAAACCTTATTGCAAGGAAACCTTTCAACCAATCAAATTGCAGCAATGTAATTAAATATGCACAAAAAATAGATGTGTACTGACCTTCTATATGTACTGTTGCATTGTCATTGCCACTGGTTAATATATTATCTGTCTTGATCCTTATACTACCCATCTGATTTTTACGATTGTTGACACCCTCCACGTCTATCTGGGTCAAGAGTGATTCCACCTGACTAACTTTACACTTCAGGCCACATCCAGGCACAGCCAGGTATTCTGTTGTCTTTCCAAGCATTTCAGATTCCATTGTCTGTTGACAGAAAACACACAAAGAACAATCATTTAACGAATTTTAACTCTATTCAAGCATTTTAGATTCTGTCAGCTGTTGACAGAAAACACATGAAACAATATGACCATACATGAACACATCTTAGCTCTAACCAAGCATGATTTTTGTCCTTCATTACCATCGTGATTTCCCCAGCCCTTTTGACTTTAGAGCTTTGATTTATCGAGGTTTTGTCTATTCTAAATTCATTTCCCCCTTCAAGTCCATTGATGAGGGTTGATTGGAGCTTCAGGTCAAGATCAAGGTCCTCTCACCCATTTAGTTGGTTTGACGAAATGTTTTAATGCCCTTCTCACTTTGCTAGTTCATTCTGGTGGTGACTTTTTGATGAAGCTATTGTTTAATTGTCAATAACTTTTGTTCTGTTGATCCTATTTCTTCTTGTTGTAACAGATATTGATCTGTAACCTAATTGTGCTTAAGAGTTATTGCCCTTTGCATAGTTCTCTCTTGATTGTGATATAAAATATAATGGTGGACAAACACGTGTTGTGTTCTTATCACAGGAACTCATGAAATCCTACCCAACGCCTAACTTATTACATATACATAGGATTATATGTCTATGGTGATATTACATCTAATATTTAAAGTTGTACACAGATGAAGACTAGAGGATATTCATTACTGTACCTTTTTAGCATATTTTACAATGGCGGAGGCAAGAGGATGCTCACTGCTGCCTTCAGCTGTCCCTGCTACTGCTAACAGCTTAAGAAAGGAGCAGACTTTATCTTCAACAAACATGGTTACTCGAGCCACTCTGGGAGTACCATGTGTCACAGTTCCAGTCTTGTCAAACACTATACACTTGATCTGGAATGTTTAATATGTACAATATAGCAATCTATAGCATATCAAATCTATTAAGTGATACAGGAATACCTAAGTGTCCCATCAAAACCAGAAACATAAAGGGTTTATTAATACTAAGCTAATTTTATCCTTTTTTCTTCTAAACCTAGTGTAATATACATTGATGTTCTAGTGTGTGAAAATTAAAACCTTAATCAAATTTGTTGTAGCTGTTGTATAGTGTTGCTATCTCAGGTTATTGTTAGATAAAAATTTTGTTTCTCATAAAGTTGTTTATTATTGAATTCATGTTAAGTAATTATGATAGAGAATCATGCTTTATATATTGAATGTATTGTACAATGTTTTGTATAAAAAAAATATTTTATCATTGGGATTATCACAATAATTATGTTTAAATAAAATAAAATATTACATGCTATTATTTTACAAGTAATAAGTCACTTACTTTGTGCGTCATTTCCAATGGTTCCCCTCCTTTAATTAAGATGCCATTGGTGGCCCCTACTCCAGTGCCTACCATCACAGCAGTGGGCGTGGCTAGACCCAGGGCACATGGACAGGCAATACTCAGCACCGTTATGGCAAACTGAAAAGCTTTCTGGAATATGATTTCTGCCTTGGACATTTCGCCATTTTCCTGTAGAAATTAGAAACATGATAAAAGTGATCAAAAGGCTCATGTAAATTTGACATTTGCTCACTCAAACAGCCTTCATAAAATTTCTTAATATTTTTGAAGACTTGAGTGCGAGCAACAAGAAGATTGATTGATGCCTAAAATATATTATATTACCTCCTTTAACTCATCTGTTATTTTCCATGTTTTCTCTAATATACCTTACCTTACTAACTTTTGACCACTGACCCCTACATTGACCTATGAGGCAGCACATCAGTAATGGAACACTGAGTCCTAATATGAGTCATCTAATTCTTTGGTGCAATAGGCTCAAGAGAACAATTTCTTTTAATGAGCTTATAACCATTATGAGTCTATATTTAACTTTGATCACATGTAAATAAGTACTATATTTATTCCTATGTTAAGCTATGACCCTTGAGAGAGGTCCTGTTTATTGTTTAAGTGTTGACATTTTAACAAACTGAAATCTCTATGCCCTGTGTATGGTAAACATGAAATATATAATATGTAGTAGGCTCGGACAGTTTAAATTTGTATGATAAAAAGGAGAGCTATTAAAATTCTTCTTTTTCTGCTCCCAAGTCTGCTTTAGTTCTAGTGTTATTCATCCCCTTCATGGTCACTACCAAAGAATGATCTATGACTTACTCGGCCAATCGTTTCTTACCATTCTTTAAAAGAACTAATCGTTTCTTACTACTCTTTAAAAGAACCAATCGTTTCTTACCATTCTTTAAAAGAACCAATCGTTTCTTACCATTCTTTAAAAGAACCAATCATTTCTTACCATTCTTTAAAATAACAAAGTTGTGGAAATGTTAACACTCACAAAACAAATTCAATTATCTTACTTACTATAAATGATTCATCAACAAAATGAATGTTTACATAACCAACAATGGTCCAGCTAACAAGAGTCAATACAGAGAGAGTACAGACCACTGGCACAAAGTATCCAGCTATTGTGTCAGCCAGCTGCTGTATAGGAGCCTGAAACAGTTAACACAGTCAATAATAGATTACACAGTCAACTAAAGGTAGTCAATTATAGATCACAGTCAATTACAGATAACACAGTCAACTATAGGTAACATTTAATTTACAAATTTTTAAAGATATTGCAATCAAAACCTAGTGATAAATGAGATATAATATGTGGGCAATATTCTGGTCTTCAAATCTTACCTTTAGAATTATATTAAGAGAAAAGTCACCAAATTTAGCAAAAATCAGATCTAGTTTACAAAATTCCCATATTAATAAAACATAAACACTCAAAGTACAATTCCTAAGTAAAAACATCCTTTAAAGTACAATTTCTAACTTAAAGTTAAAAACATCAAAAGTAAAATTTCTAAGTTAAAAAAAAATTTGATCCCAAGTATATTTCTAAGTTAAAAACATGCCAGGTACAAATTCTAAATTAAATGCATCCAAAATACAATACCTAAGCTGAAACACCAAAGATGAATTTCTAAATTAAAACCATCCAAAGTACAATTCCTTTTTTAAATACCTTAGAGGTTTGAGCCTCCTCCACCAACTTAACAATTTGTGAAAGAGTTGTGTCTGCTCCCACGTGTGTGGCCTGTATCAGTAACATTCCATGCTGGTTAATGGCTCCACCAATAACAGAGGAACCTGTGTAAAGTAAATGACAATTAATCGTTTCTATAACCAAAAGCAAACATAGATTAAAAGCCCAAGTATTGTATACCGGGAAATGTTTACTTCTGTTTATTTTCGCCTTTTGGCAACAGAAAACATATTCGTTTAGTGTTAAATTGCCCCTTAATTCATATGTGAATTAAAGACAATGAAGCTTAAAAATTTCAAAATCACCTTCTCATTTTTAAGAGTGAAAATGACAAAAATTAAAAAGGGGCAATTATTACGAGGTATATATTGTAGTTTGATATTGACCGAAGAGAGTAACTTTGACATGTGAATAAACTCACTTTGGACTAAGCCTATTTTGGGGTGGCCAGGTATTCATTTTGTAGTCAAATAACCTTACTGTGCGCCTCTCAAAAAGAAACTTAAATGGACAAATCAAAAGCATTAGGACAAATTGACAGTCAACACTGGGTCCCCAATAGGTTTTTTATATGTGAAAGTACTATGAAAATCGTATTGGTTGTTAAACAAACCTACTAATAACAATCTAAAACCACATGAGTTGCAGGCAAATCTTGTCATTTTTAT
>JAUMGZ010213959.1:0-11810 GCA_032359645.1 Pododesmus macrochisma | reverse complement strand
TTGTTGTTGTTGTTGTTGTTGTTGTTGTTGTTGTTGTTGTTGTTGTTGTTGTTGTTGTTGTTGTTGTTGTTGTAAGCTCTGATTGGTTTGAATATATTTCACTTTTGAGCCGTGAATAGTCTAAAAATTCTAGTTAAACTACATTTAATATTACCAGTTTATTTTATTTTCTAAATCAATAGATTCATTAAATCTTGTGTGCGCCCAATGATGGCGGTTGTTTCGAACCTATGTAGCTATACATCTACCCCTGGAATCTGGGACGATGGTCTCTCACATAGCTAGAGTATTGATCCTTTACTCTAATAGAAATTGTATAAATCGGTGGTGTGTTTAGTATTCCAAGTATCCTGTAAAAACTCAGTGGTTTCTCTTCTTCCAAAGGTTACAATACATTATAAGGTGACAACACCGCGAGTACTCGGGTTCTAAAAATAGAGACGTAGTGTGTATTCACCTTTAATGGAACACACTATATATAATGTGTAGGTATGCTTTTATGTAGACATTGAATGCCAGTCAATAATCTGACAGCATGTTAATAAAACATACCTATTTTACCTTAAGTTTGCACTGAATAGAACGATCTTCAGACCAAAACAAATATCATATAACATGCTACCATTGCACAATGTCGTTTATAGTTGTGTAATACTAGTATTCTCGTCGAAAGGAATGTAAACACGCAGGTTTGTTAACAATATACTTTACGTTTATGATAGATACTTATACATTATATGTGTTTTATACACTACATTGTTGTATATACCTACAGCGTCATAGGTTGACTGGTGTGTACTTTATAATCATATGTGTACATTATACCCTGACGCAACTGTGTTGTCTTCAGTGTGTGTGTGTGTGTGTGTGTGTGTGTGTGTGTGTGTGAGAGAGAGAGAGAGAGAGAGAGAGAGAGCTTGTGTGATGTAAATCTATGTTATTTTTATTTTAATTTGATGTTTGATGATGTGATCCTTGGTTATGAGTCCTACTGCTTCAAATGATATTCTTCTAAAATGTGTATATATAAACTTAACAAAGACAGGCTACGCTATAGAGACCCACAAGGGTCCCCTTAAACTGGCGTTTTAAAGGGCTATTGGGCCAAAATTTAACTGTATGGATCCGAGTGTTGACTATATAATCTTACTTCGGTTGGCCAAGTATACACAGTCACTATGGATGCAAATATAAATAAAATACTTTTTCTTAAACATCATTGTAAAGTATCACTTTTATTCTTTTTAAATATATTAATTTCATGAAATTCTGTGAATGAATAACAGATTTATCACACAATTTCTACACCCTATTTTCCCACTATATAATATGATTAAAGAATTAAGCTTGCCCTCCAATATGGCGGATCGGTGACGTCACGTGCAATCCCTCCATTGAACAGCTAGGAGCCTGTTGTTGTACATATATAGAGCTTTCAACATGAACATTTTTGTTTAATTGCAAACAATTTGCAGACGATATTTATCGAACATAACATTATGTGTAATAGAACGACGATTCATCCACCTTTTCATAACACAAAGTAAATCGATCGGATCACTTCGTCCTTTTCCGTAGCATGCTAGAAACAAGACTAGGAAGTAATTATATATGTATGGATACTGTTCGATTTGAGCAGTTTAGTGATTAGGTTTGAAGTAATGAGGCAAAATGGAAATCACGTAAAGAACACAGGAAGTATTTTGATTTTATTCACATACAGCAAACTTATGAATCAAAAATAAACTTATCTTACTTAAAATAATGTTCTGTTGCTAATTAATTTGATATTTAAGAAAACCGTAAAACAGAACGATCAAATATATGTAAACAAATACACACGTGGAGAGATAAGTGTATGAGGCTATATATACATTTTGTTTATGTCATGTGATCATCGAAAGTAGTGTCAAGATGTCTACTACTTACCTCCGAGGTTTTTTCGGAAATGGCCGAGTGTGTTCCGATTAAATACACAGTGTCACTCCAAACTGTTTCGAACACACGTATATTTTGGTATTCAAACTATTTGTTACGAGGATTTACATATAATACATATGATATGATTTGGAGGGTGGTGATGTCAAAACGTTGACAATACACATTTTATAAATGGCATTAATGTCTTGAGGCATAAGCACGCGCACACACACACACACACACACACACACACACACACACACACACACACCTCATTTATATCCTTGCTGTAACATCACTATACGATCATCACAATTAAATTGCTAGCTATACAGACCGAAACTTTTATTTACTATTGGGCAGACCGCACTATTTAACCGGATAACTACAAAAATATAACCTTAAAAACTGAGATCTACAGCCAATGAATACAATATATAAACGGGTAGAAACTTCATCTACGTGAGAACAAACTCGACTCAAATTTCTGGTATATCTACAGCATAATTATCATCAATTGGTGTGCGAGATGAAAATGTGTTTATAATAGACACTGACTCGGTGAACAAGAAATGGGGAGCCCAAATGCTCCACCCCTTTAGCTAGGCATGCGCATGCGTCACTTTAATTATACATTTATATATATGAAAGTGTCAACGTCCATGTATGGGTTTTTGTTGCATTTTTATCTTTGTATTATTTTGTTTTGTTTTTACATGAATTGGAAAAGTTATTTGTTTCCTTTATAGGTTGTGAGTAAAATTAACAGAATATGTCGAAATTGATAACAGACAGCAAATTAAATCCAGACCTTATCGAGGCTGCGTGTAACCTTGTTGATTTATTAAAGACTATAGATAGTCACCCATTACTAAAAAACGGAAATAATGAGTTTGTTAAAGGGGCAATTCTTCGTTATGAGCGGTTTTGGTTGCCCTTGCTGAATGCACAGTCTGTAAATAAAGCATTGGTTGCTCCTATTGATATCGAATGGATTTGGATATGCCATATGCTATCACCCCGCGCATATGAGAGAGATTGTCAAAATATATTGGGAGAAGTTCAGGACCATTGTTTATTGTCGCCATCCGATTACAGGAAGAACATTCCAGATACAAAAAAGATATGGAAAGCCATGTATCCAAACGAACCCTTTGAAGTTGATTTGAATATGGACTGTATTCAAATTCAGAATATTGATACCTGGTTTAAGTCTAAACTTTCTTATGATTTATCTGCAGCGGTTGGCAGACAAAAAGAATTCTTTTATCAAGTTTCATTACCTCATTACAAGGACGTTCACTTTCTTACCTACGCTATCGACAGGTACAAGATGTTTCTATACATAAAAATGAAAAATCCTGATCTATTCACAGTTCCTTGCTACGACATAGATCTTATATGGCACGCACATCAAAACTTTCCTCTTCTTTACAAGAACGACACGGCCAAGATTTTTGGGAAAATGCTAAACCATGATGACACTGACGACGATAGGAGACCAGATTCAAAGTTATCAACGTCTTATACACATACATCTAAAACTTGGAGGGACACCTTCAATGTTGAATATGCTAGGTATGGTGCTATGTATCGAGGAAAATCGCCACAGGGAGCACTGTTCGAACTTTATCCGGATGACATATACGCCACAAGTACAAAGGAAGCAACTTGCAAGTTTTCAAAAATTGACCTAGAAGGAGTTCCGCACTCTAATTTGAAAAAAAAACTGAAACTTTTCTTGCAAAAGCATCGAGGAAATAAAAAAGAAATTTTGAGATCAACGTCTCATCTTCATAACTGGGAACATTTTCAACTTTTTAAAACCGTAAAATTTGACACATTCGCGTATGACGATTTAGTACTGGAGTTTGAGGAGGTTAGTGGTTTTGCATGTATGGGAACAAAAGAAAAACTTGGAAAAGTAACTTTCTCTCTCGATAAACTACTGACTGTTGCTTCTGCCGAAAACGGCAACTTCTCATTTTCTTGGCCCTTATCCAACAATCAAGAATTTGTGACAAATGTGAGAGGTGAACTATCAACACCTCAAATTAACCTGGTATCGTTTAAGTTAGCTGGGGGAGAATTTATAGAGGCAAATATTCCATCTCACTTGGAGCAGATGTGGGGTCCAATTCCAGTACGGATATTGCCTACATCAGAGGAAAACACCTGCGCAGTGGCATCGCACCGGTAAGTATTTTAAATATGCGGGTGTGCTGTGGTTTTTTTTGTTTAATGTCAGCTTGGCAAGAACAGTAATTTTCAATTCAAGAGTAACCCAAAAAATAAACTGACGACGTATCTACCAAACATATATTGAGTGACAAAAGTGTTCGTGTTTAGAAACGAAAAGCTTCTTAAGAAAACGGTACATCGAGAACAATAAATATGATATAGCCTATTTGATTTGGTTCATGCGGAAACTCGGTTTCGTGCTGAGGGACCGTCCTAAGTCAGTCTGCATGAATTAATTGTGTGACTTCAATTTAATTCATTTTTATTCTGGTGCTGACATGTTTGTTCTGGCTATTGTTGGGTTATCAGTGTCTTTCGTTTCCATTATTCCACTATCTTGTTTTATAAAGCAAATACATTGTTGACATTGATCTTAAATTTCAAGTTACAATAAATCATAATTTTATATAGACGGAAATACTAAAGGCAGTTTAAGAACTTTAACATTTCTTCTAATAGATTTTATATAATTTGATTGATATTTGGATTGCCAAATACTAATGGTAGTTCCACTAACTTTACATGCTGTGTTAACAATATTATGTAAATTACAATAATTTTAGGCTGCTTAAGACCAACGACAGCTCAAGTAATTCTCACTTCGTATTATACATTCAATATGATTTTATATTTTTAAGCTAGCTTTTAAATACCAAGGGGAGATTAAGTAACTTCACAATCCGTGTTATATAGATTTTATATCATTTGATATTCATACTAATGGTAGTTCCAGTAACTCACACAGTTGCATACTTATAGGCTGCTAATCACCAATAGTAGGTCCTGTCAATTTACATGTTTTGTTAAACATTTTATATATCACTTGATATTTGAATGGTGATAAATACCAATGTTAGTTCCAGTCAATTTACATGTCATGTTATACATTTGATATAACTTGATATTTGAAGGCTGATAAATACCAATGGTAGTTCCAGTCCATTTGCATGTCGTAGGCTGATGAATACCAATAGTAGTACTAGTTCCTGTAAATTTACATGTCATTTTATACATTTTATAGATCACTTCATATTTGAAGGCTGATAAACACCAATGTAAGTTCTAGTCCATTTGCATGTCGTGTTACACATTTTATATAACGTTATATTTGAAGGCTGATAAATACCAAGGTTAGTTCCAGTCGATTTACATGTCGTGTTATACATTTTATATAACGTGATATTTGAAGGGTGATAAATACCAATTGTAGTTCCAGTCACTTTACATGTCGTGTTATACATTTGATATAACTTGATATTTGTAGGTAAGTAAATCGAAAAACCAAGACGATATTCTAGGCTGTAAGTCCGTGGACATTGGCAAACAATATGAAAACGTTGGACGCACACAGAAAAATGAACCAAATATACATTTATAAACTAAAAATGGAAACATCACGAACTTCGATTAAAAACTAAGGTTTTTTGCTCGAACGGACGCAATACCTGTATCTGCTAATTATAACAAGTTATTCAGTTGAGTGATGTCATCATTCAAACAAAGATTGGAAGGTCTAAGTCTATATTTTTCATTTTCACCAATATCACACAAAATATAAAAGTCCAACACGTGATGACTTTGTACAGGGATTGGTGCATAGTCCAGCGTTTATATTGGTTAAAACCCATCCGGTCTCGCGATATATATTAATTTTGGATATAATGCTTCTATGAATTTAATAGTTTTTTATTTTAAAGAAAATTGTTTGAATTATAACCCTAATTGTATATAAATAAGTGCATAATAGTTACGCAAGAAAAATCCAAATGTGTAGAGGCCAGTGTAAACAAGATGCATTTATGAGAATTTTATTGACAATTTGATAACTGAAAGAAGGTACAGGGAATTCATCTTTAATCTTTATAAACGGAACAAACGGTTAACGAATGCAAACGAATAAACGATAAACGGTGGCGACATGGAAAATAAGCGCAAACGGTATGAATGCTAACACAAAATGGACGAGAGGGCTTAACGAACGAAATGGACGATACGAACTATGTGAACGGAATGAACAAAATCAAAGATACTATGAAAATGATAAAAACGGAACGAACAAAAGGAACAGAATGAAAGAAATGAACAAATTGAACGAAACTAACGAAACGAAGTGAATAAAACTAAATTAATGGAAGCATAAGTAAACTTTCCTTGTAAACAGTAAAAATGAATCTAATCTGAAAACACAAGTCAATATCAACATCTAGTACAAGTAGTAAATCGAAAAACCAAGACGATATTCTAAAGTCGTAGGTCAATGGACATTGGTAAACAATAAGAAAACGTTGGACGCACACAGAAAAATTAACCAAATATACATTTATTTACTAAAAATGGAAACATCACGAACGTCTATTAAAAACTAGAAGCGAAACCAGGTGTTCGCGATATGGTAAAGTGTTTCCTGCTACACATGTGTCACCCACCACAAGTCTCATCGCATAAATTTTATGAGAAATTTTTATAAACAATTTTAACCATTTCGTTTAAAAAAAAAGATGTTTAGTTGGCTCGTCATTCACTAAAGTTAGGCGTCACACATCTGTGCAACATAAACCTATTCGACTTAGATGACAACCTTTTTTCACCAATTATCAGATCTACGGCGTAACTAGTTTGTTAATCTTCAACGTTAATTATACAAAATTACATTTCTATAGCCATGAAGCCTTAAGTGTTCCCACGAAGAAACAACAGAAAGATCCATCAGTGTAAAGAATATTCTGAACCTTGAAGAAAAATTATAATATATTATGTAACCTTTATCGACAGCAATACAATATATTCGTTTTACATTTGTTTTACAGGTATGTATACGTAATAGGTGAAAAATGTAGTGTGCTATGTGCATGTTATGTGAAGGTGATGTGCTGACGTTTTCCAAAATTCATGATAAACAGTTAACGTATCCGCTAATGAAACTAATATTCATATATTCTTGTTCACTTACCGCCTTTCGTGTGTTGGAAGTCGTGATTTTGATTCCAACTGCGTCAGTCATACGACTTTAAATTTAGTTATGTTATGAAAATAATGAGAAGTTGTTTACGCAGCAAACACTTCAAATATAATAATTACTTGCATTGTCATATCCTAGCATAATCTTAATGTGGTTATGATTTTCTTTCAAATTTTATGAATTTTCATAATATTTTTTAACTATTTATCAAGCAGTTAAACTACTTATTACAACCGATCATAGAATCTTGCTTAGGTGTAAACTGTTTATGAACCAATTTCTGCACAAGACAGATTTATCTGAGTCATGAGTTTGTATAGATACATGTGTGTAAAATATCCCAGACGAGGCTACAAACGAGTTATGAGACAACATTAGTACACCTTGAGATTGATGCAAATCCACATCCACAAGTGTGAACTTATTTTATTCAAATAGACTTATCTGCTTATCTTCATCTTGTATCTTTATTTTATATAAAAGATATATAGTGGCTGTATATATTGCTTCAAATTGAACTACAAGTACTTCGAACAGTACGTTTAAATAATTTTCTCATTTGACTTATGAAAATTGGATAAGTGTAAAACTTGTCTGTACAGTAGATTGTTTTTTGCCAATCACTGCTTTGAACTGGCGGTGGATGGGTGGGGGATCTTTCCCGTACGCTTCACGTGTGGTTTACCGTGGGAATTATTACAGGTGAATCCCTCAGCGTGCTGCATCAACGTTGTTCTATTTCTTTAATCTTCAAATGTTCACCACGACGGATACATTCTTTGCACTCAAAGGCAAATTAAACTCACATTCATGACACACGTCAACTCTGAATCGTTCTAGTTCGTAATCTTCACTTGGTACTTTACACGAGTAGCTCTAAAATAATGAGCTAGTACTACACTTATGTATATGGTTTTATTTAAAGTTGATAGGAATGGAATAAACGAAGTGAACAAAACAGAATGAATGATACAAAGGGAATGAACGAATGTGATATGGACTGAACGATACAAACGGAATGGTCGAACGACTAATATAAACAAAACGAATTAAACTGAATGAACGACGCAATATGAACGAACGGAAAGCGAACACATACGGGACGAACGATAAACGGTGAACAACAGAATAAACGTAGTGAACACAACGGAATGGTCGAACGAACAATATGAACGAACGACGCAATATGAACGAACGGAAAACGAACAAAAACCGTACAAGCGATAAACGGTAAAATGTGTAAACATGAACGCTGAACCCCCTGTATAAGACAACAAATGAAGTGTTTAGATGTTTTACACTGATTTATATTGGTGATTCAGTTGTTTGGCATGAAAAAAGTCGGATGAAAATTTTATAATTTAAAGTCACCTCAGGTTTTGCCTTTTAAATCAGTTTGTGTGTTGTGGTTGTACTTTGTGAAGGGTTTGGTATGCATACAGATATTCATCATACACATTACTGTTAAATAAACACACACACACACACACATACACATACACACATACACACACACCTCGATATTGATAAGACACCTTTTTGAGTCGTTATACCTATGCCCAAGAGAAGTTGTGATGTCATTATTTTGTTGATAATTTACGTGAACATGCTTTTGTTAATTTTGTATTTTTTAAACAAATTTCTGCTTGATACTGTCAAAAATGTAATATTTTTCTGAAATTTTCTTTGTTTTAAAAGTTTTACAAGAATTTGGTATATTGGAATTAAACATTTGATATTGCAGGAGAAAACCATACCATTAAAATTTGAAAAATTTGATTTAAAATATTAATTTTGATATGGCGTATCAGTTTACAAGGATGCATCATAAAGTAGTAAAACCGAAAAGCCAAGACGATATTCAAAAGTAGTAAATCCAAAAAAAACAAGACGATATTCAAAAGCCGTAGGTTTATGGACATGGGCAAACAAAAGAAAAACGTTGGACGCACACAGAAAAAAAATATACATTTATTAATTAAAAAAGGAAAATCAAGAAATTCTATTAAAAAACTAGATGTTTGCGGTATAGTAAGCGTTTCCTGCTACACATGTGTCACCCATCGCGATATTTCCGTGACATTCCGGAGTATTCTACTGTTAAAAAAAAGCATGTGTCGCCATAAGAAGTTGTCGCTTCTAGTTTTTTAATAGAAGTTCGTGATGTTTCCATTTTTAGTTAATAAATGTATATTTGGTTCATTTTTCTGTGTGCGTCCAACGTTTTCTTATTGTTTGCCAATGTCCATGGACTTACGGCCCAGAATATCGTCTTGGTTTTTCGATTTACTTACTCAAAAGCAAAAAAGGTGAATACAGAGCATTCGTTTAAAGTGGATTTGACCAAGGAAACAAATAAAGGCGGGTGGAAGGAAGAACCTTGCAGAAAAATAAAAGTCGAAATAGATAAGCTAGAAGTGGAGAATCGCCAGTGTTCTATTAGCTCATTTTTACACTTGATCTCCTACTTCCATCTGCATTGTTACAACGTTGTATTTGTTGAATATCTGCTTAGCGTCCGAATCGTATTGGACAAAGTATGAATCATAAGACATTGTGTTCATAAGCATATAAGTGCGAGAGTTATATTGAACAAATGTTTTTCTTTTGAAACAACCAACCACTTATTTAACACGGAATATCAATAATGAGATTCAATATGTATAATATAAATTTTTTAATCAAATGAAAAAGTAATTTACGTACAGAGAAAACCTTCATACAAAATTAATTTTACATCAAGAACATTGAAACTAGAATCGAAACTATGTGCACTTTCTTTTACACGTCACCAACCGTGATTAATCTGTGTCAATTGGTGTGACCCTCACTAGCAAATGTAAATTTTAGCCCATGTGTGATAAGTACTAACTTGCTCGACTTGCTGTAGACATTCATAGTTGTAGCAAAAAAAATACAATATGAGTTTAAAGCTATTATACTACATGTATATGAATTGGTACGTGTACCAAATCCATGTGTGTGTGTGTGTGTGTGTGTGTGTGTGTGTGTGTGTGTGTGTGTGTGTGTGATATCATTTCAAATAACTAAAGATGAATTATGATAGTCGTTAAAACAAAAACCGGGCTTCCAATCTCGGCATTTGAACCAAAGAAACAAAGACGAAAACATGGGTGTGCTCTTGACTCGCATATAAAAAAAACAGTATGAATTGAATCAACAGAACGAGAGACATTGCCAACCAAACATAAACTGCATCAAACAATTAAGCACCAGAACGTTAGGAATAAAACTAACATAACAACAATCCTCAAGACTGGTCATCTATGCGGACCGACTTAAGACGGTCACCTTGTACGAAACCAGGCGGTGTGACTAGAAGTTTTAAGTATAGATATAAATTTAAAAATTTGATATATACACTTCATGGCGCTGTTAATCATCTCAACAACAAACCGCCTTCATCAATTGTCCATAAAAATTTAAACTAGTAAAACGTATATACATATTTACAAACGGCAATTGGAAACACGAACATTGGACTTAGCCTAGTAGCATAAAGCTGAAAACGATGGCTAATAAGTGGAAGACTCATAGATTCCACATATAAGTAAGTGTATGAAAAGTGACATTGATGAACAATCAGTGTGCTCGCAGAGTTACAACAGCAGCACGTAAGCCAACTTAAACTGCCAGGAATAAACAACAAAAATCAAAACAAAAAATAAGGGGGATTGGGGACCGTAGGAGAGCAAACACCCAGTTTTGTGTCAGGGAAAACCAAATTGGCTTAAGTAATTGCTATAACAGCAGTGTGAGCTCGGAAATAATGAACAAAGCGAATTCCAACTTACAACAAGAAAATCAATTATATCAAGAAATCAAATATTTGAAAATTGAAATTTATCTTCCTCAAGGGCGTAAGAAAACGTTCGCTATCAACTAGTGGTTAACCAGACGTGTTATGTCATCAGTCAGTACGTAAACCCAAATAAAACAAACGAACACCCTGCTTCATATGTCAACCCTCTTTCTCGAACATGGTTCGTCCCTTCTCTCTGAATATTGTTAAATACGATAATGCCAGTTGCATAGAAGTGTACAGAAAATCTTCGTAATGCATTCGTGAATTTTTAATCAAGAGTTACGGTTCTTCTCTCGGTCCTTGTGTTGACTCCATTAAATAAAGTAAATGGGAGGCAACAATGGTGTGCCTGTATAGGTGTGATAGTAGCAAATAAAAACCCTTGAGGTACGGTTAGAATCATTGGCCTTCTCTGATTGGCTTATAATGAAACAATTAAATTTTAGAAATAACGTTTATTCACACGTCAACTTTTTTTTAATGCTGTTCTTATATAAAGATAATTTTTATATTGCAATTTACATTTGCTGTAAAATATTATTATTTTTAGAACGTTGATAGCTGGAGAAAATGTAGGCTTCACACGTTTATCTTTTTAAAAAGTTCATTTATGTGACTATTTTTCTTGTAAATTGTTATACAAAAGTTAAAGGTGGTTGATCTTTCTTAAACATTATCAGTTATACAGACGTATATTGTGTATTTAATTCTAAAGTACATGTAGAAAATACTAAAAAAAAGAGCCCCATAAGTCGTTTAAAGGCAAACTGTCAAATTTACCCCTTAAGGCCACGCCCACCTGTCCCCTGGGGGTCAGGTCCTTCATTTGTACAATCTTGAATCCCCTTCCCCTAAGGATGCTTC
>JAUMGZ010213948.1:0-11811 GCA_032359645.1 Pododesmus macrochisma | reverse complement strand
CAGATTTTAAAAGAACCTCGGCAAGCCTCGGTTCTTTGTAAAATCTGAAAATTAACTAACTCTAGTGAGATAAAACCTGATATCCCATCCTAACTCGTTGCGGAACCTATATGTCTTGCATGATATCTTTGTTTCCAACAACTTACCTGACATTTCTACAAAGTTGAAGATAAGCACAGATAAACCAATGACAAGTGATTGACCACACTCCAGACCATTGATACCAGCCAAAATATTAATAGCATTGGTACAAAAAACAGCAAGCATTCCCATGTAAACATAGTACAGTAAACCTGATAATAAAATATTGACAGTGTCAGTATTACATAAAGCCAGCATAGACATGTATAGACAGTATAGTCAACCCAAAAATCAAAATTCATAATGAAATAATTATATATATATATATATATATATATAAGTTTAAGGATTATCTAAATCAAAAAAATATCTCATCCATAATCCATTCATGATGGATAGCTAAATTTTCTCACCTAAATCTACATCTTGGCCAAAATACCAACGTAATGGCACTGGAACAATGATGACAGTTGAGTTAAAATTGACGAAGTACACCATCAACAAGGGGAGAGAAGCCATGGTTGGTAGTAATACTTTATGTCTCCATTTAAGATTGAGAACATCGTCTGCAAATCCCAGGAAAATCATACAACAAATGGACAGCAGGGCTGCTATGTATTCTATATACTGTAATAAAGAAAAATTTGAAACAACAAATGAATATATTGCCAAAACAATTTCTGATTCTCTTAATTAATAAGAGGATACTTTAATGTGTTTAAATAATTAAGTTTCAATTGCACCAGCTTTAATTTGCCACTTCACACTTGTATCACACATCCTTACAGTATTTATTACAAATTAACATAATATCAAAATTCCTTCAAAACTGGATAACCAAGTAAAAATACTGAGTTACATTTTTATGATTAAATTATCTTGAAAGTATTGAAACAGGAGTGGTTAAGTAAAAACAAATCTATTTCTCTAGTTTTTACATTCTGTTGGAGCAGATTTGAAAATTAATGCAAAATTTCTTCAGCAAAGAGTTGTGACCCAAGAATTAACATTAAGCTGTCTCTCAGAACTCATCACAACTGTCTGTAGTAAGCAATATTTTTTCTGTACATCAGGAAACATGCTACCTATTTATTCTTATGTCTTTTCCATTAGAAAAAACAACTTTTATACATAAATATTATTTGAATGTTAGAGCTTGTTTTTTGAATATAATAATATTAAAAGAAAGTCAACCATCATGAGTGCCTTATCCCCTGAACCTTCAATAGACCATAAAGTCTTACAATGTTTCATAAGTGCCTTAGTGGGGGTGGAAAGAGTGAAAGACAATTGACTCAAGTTATAGCGTACATATCGTAGTGACCTCACAATCATTTCCTCATTGAACCATATCTACTAACAGTATATATATTGTGTAAAACAACTTAAAGAACATGTTTTTATTAATCTTATATAGTATAAGTGACCTTGACTTTAGACTGACACAAGGCCAAAAAATGTCTATTGAGGGTGACCTACCTACCCTAACTTTTAATCCCCAACCCCCATTGTCCCAAGGTGCAATTATATGTACTAGTAACATGTCAAGTAACTAACTAACAGACAGCATTATATTACTAAAATCACTTTTAAGTCTTATACATTGCATTATGTAGTTATTCATACCTCGTGATGTGGAAATGATTTTTCTCTGTCCATCACAGCTAGGTGCTTGTAGAAAGGGAACGGAATAAACAGGAACATGATAATAAGGAACACTGCTCCACAAATAACACCCTGGGCTTCCGGTCTACAATATACAATACAAATATCATTAAAGATCAGCTACTGAAAGGCAATTATTTTACAATTATCCAAGAAGTAACAATGTTTCAGATCTATTTGATGAAATTATCATAGAAACTGTAAGCTATATATGGTATATTATAAGTCATTATACCACTGTGTCAAATGAAAAAAAAGTGTAGAGTTCATGAACTTAAGAAAAGAGGCCCACTATAAGTTTATTCTGCAGCTGCTTAATATACAAATGTATTGTATAATTTGGGACAGCAGATTTTTTTAAATTTTCCCACAACCCCCTAGTTGAATCCCCTGTGGACACACTATCTTTTGAACAAATCTGAAGGAATCGCTTGTCTCCTACCAGGTTTGGTTGTAATTTGTCCTGTGAGTGGTTGTGGAGAAGTGGAAAACTTGAAAAGTTCAAATATGTGATAATTACTGACAGCAAGTTAAACTTAACTGAAACCAACACTGGCAACAGAAATAAATTATTTTTGATCCCAGATAAAAATCTTGACTTAAGTCTCAAAGCATTGAAGTAACTTTATATGTATATGCATGTACATGTAAGCAGTAAACTCTAGGACTGATTTTTTTTAAGGTTTGTCCTGTTTTGCATCCCTGATAGTTGAGTTCCATTATTTGAACAACTCAGACTCTCCTTTTCACTTTCTAAATTTGATCCAAAAACAATGTGTTTCCTATTTTTGAACACAAGGTCACACCTTGAAACAAGTTGGTTCTCCATACCACAAGGCTACTACATATCCAAGAATTTAGCTTTAGATCTTCTAGTTTACCGGTATTAGCTTTTTGATGTTTTGTATTGACAGTCTAATTTCCCAAATCTTGTCTCCTAGTGGTGCCCAATGGAGGCCAATCACATTAATCATTTGAACAAATCTGAATCCCCTTTCCACAGAGATGATTCCAACCAAGAAGACTTCTGGAATTTTGTCACATGTGGCACCCCCTGGGGACTAAACTCCATCAATTGAACACATCTTTTACCAATGTTGGATGAAAGTGGTCTAGTAGTTTTGGACCAGAAGTCAAAATTTGAAAAAGTTAACATATTTGTGATGTACACATATATAGTGATGAACTTTGACCCCAAAGGCATAACCTATTTTTGACCCAAGGGTCATGCCTTGAACATAATTGGTTCTCCATGCCCATAAGTACCAATACATTTAGCTCTAGAACTTTTGTCAAATGTCCCCCTTTTAACCTCCTAGTGGTGCCCCCTTAAGGGTCAAGACCCTTCATTTGAACAAATCTGAATACCCTTTCTCTAGGGATACTTCCGTCCAAGTTTGGATGAAATTGATCCAGTAGTTTGAGAGAAGAAGTTAAAAATGTGAAAAGTTAACATATTTGCTATATATATATACATGGAGTGTTGAACTTTGACCCCAAAACGTGTAACCTATTTTTGACCTCAGGGTCATATCTTGAACAAACTTGGCTCTCCATGCCCTAAAGTTTCTACATACCTTCTCATTAAGCTCGACTCTAGGCCATCTAGCTAGTTTATATTCAGAAGATTTTTGGTAAAAGATCCCCTTTTTGGCGCCCTAGTGGCACCCCCTGGGGACCAAGACCATTCATTTGAAAAATAAATCTGAATACCCCTTCTCTAGAGATATACCTCCTACCAAGTTTGGATGAAATTGGTCCAGTTGTTTGGGAGAAGAAGTCGAAAAAGTGAAAGATTAACAATGAAAGGGATTTGTAAAGGCTAAAAACAAAAATGACTAGGCAAGGAATATTAAAGCCGTAAAAAAAATTAGCATCAATACATGTACATGTTTAAAACATTACAAGATTGATTCAATCTTTTGAATTTTGAATTGTATATTGGCATGTGTGAAAATTAAAACCCAAAACTTACTGTGTACATGATTTCAGTTTTTATATTAAGTTTTTATATTAAGTGATACATGTAATTTTTCTTTATCGATATTTATTATGAATTATGTAATGGTACAATGTATATTATGTGTGTTAAAATTATTTAAGGTTTAAATTCAGAAATATTATCTTTAAATTTAATTCTAGTTATAGTTCTTATTTTCCTTTTATTAAAATATTAATATAACCATAATATATAATTACCAAAAGCTTTGATGTGAAATTAAATTGCACAAATACATATTACATGTATATAGGGTTGACATCTGGTAGTTGTGAACAGTCATGTGCATACATTTTGTACATGGTTTATATATTATGTTGTCCAAGTTTAATATTAGCTTTAGTGAATAGTGTCACTAAGCCAAACAGGATGTTAACAGCACCCTAGGTCTATGTCAAAGATGGTTATCAATAACCCTTTAAAAATTGAGTCTTTTTATAACTGATAAAAATAGCCACAACAGCTGACACTATGTATACAGCTTAAAGCTCCCTGTATGGGGTTAAAAGCATAAAATATAAATCCAAGCCAGGAAAAGTGGCTGCCAAACAACTTATGTCACTGTATGACCAACAAAACAAAAGGAAAACAAAGATATATACTTAACTTCAAGTCATATAATTATATATAATATTATTCCTCAATTCAAATACTGTAATTCCTAATTTTTACAGTTTCTTTATATATATATATATATATATTATATGGAATAATTAAAACAGAGAATTATACAATTTCTTCATGCATATAAGTACATTAACTTTTCAATTCTGTTATATTTACATGTACATGTATATGAATCTTGTGCATAAATTATAATATCCTTGTTGAGTAGTTTGATGAATGCAGGAAAATGCTTAACTGATGAGGGAAGACAAATTTATTTTGTCATTTATGAACTTGGTCATTTGAGACCTTTTCCGCCAATCAAACTGACAGTTTCTTCTGGACTTCGGTATGTTTCTAAGGTAAACACACATGAAAAGAATCTAGGTCAAAATATAAATCATACTGTCTCTGGCGGAAAAACAATTTTCCTATCAAGAAGTATTCAAGATACATGTATATGTACATGGCTAATAAAATTATACGAAGCAAAGTTTAAATTTTGAAATTATTGTGGTTCTTTGCTTATGACCTTTACTTATTTAGTAGTAGCAATCTTATAGACTTTTAGAATGTTTACAGCTCAGTACTGTTCACCAGTGAAAGGAATTTAGTGTATACACTTTCAGGTTGTAAACATTATAAGTAAAAGTATGCCGATATATTAGTAAAGGGAAAAAAGACTATTCGAAATACAAATTCTATAATAAAAACTCAGAAAAATAGAAATATTTAGGCATGATTTTTCATTTCAATGAAAATTTAAAACATGCTGGAGAGGATCTCTATAATAAATGTTTTAAAGTAAATTCAATAACTTTCAAGAGATTTCGCTAAGGACAAGCTTTAGATAATATATGATAGTTTATTAATTAGAACCCATTCTAACATATGGTAGCGAAATATGGTTGTCAGATTATAACATACATTTTACAATCTTTGACAACCTACCATTAGAAAAGTTGCGACATAAAACGTTTAAATGTGTACTTAAAGTTAAAAGACAGTCATCAAACATGGCTTGCAGGCTGGAGTGTAATAGAAGTCCAATACAGATTTTTTCATTAGGTTTAAAGATGGATAAAAATAAAATTTTATATACTGCCTTCAAAACATATCAATTTTTATGCCATGAAAACTCAAAATTATGATTTTGGACTTTAAATAAAACTTTAAAATTGTTCAAATTTGATGCAAAAGATTGTATAGATCACAATATGTTTAAAACTAAATTATGTAAATATTACCAAACACAATCTGATACCCAGTTAATGAGGCTGAAGTCAGGAGCTGTTGATCATTATATCGGGATAGTACGTTAATTCTTATTTGCAATATTTTTATCCCAAATTATGTCCAATTTTATTTAGAAACCAATCTAAAATTTATGCATTTGTTCTTATTAGTTTAAAATATAGAAAATGGCCGGTATAATAAGCTCAAAATCCCTAGAGATGAGCAAATATGTAAAATTTTTCATATTTAGAGACAGTCTAAAGGGACACTTTTTGATATTGTGTATAAAATATTATGTCATAAGGAAACCTTTATTCCCGTCATATGTAGTAGACTTAGATTAGACTTTAATATTATTACATTACTTTTTAAAGTTTTAAACCCAAGTAATTTAATTGAATCTAATCATTTATTGAAATTTATCAGAACTGCATTCGAATTAATTATAAGAAACAAGTCTTCATAGAACGTGAGAGGGTGGACATGATACAGTTGTTTAAACTATTATAAGGAGCTACTGATAAAGCTAAAATTAATCTAACTCTTAGGGGTCAAGTCAGAACTACGACGAGAGGGCACCCTTATCGTCTGTACAAGAAACCAGGTCAGTGGGCCTATTTTACAACACAACACTATTATAGCAACAGATTTAGTAGTCAATCTTTGGAACAATCTAAAAGAGAAAATGGTTGATTCAACAACAGTAAATATGTTTAAGAGTAGACAAAACAAAGATTTGAAATATTAGGAAAACAACTACACGTCTTTTTAGTACGACTAGGAACAAACAGAAGATAAGTGTACAAAAGAACTCCTTGCTTTTCACTTTTGTGATCTCTGTTTTTTAACCAGTAACAGTTTGAATACTGGAAAATAATTGAACTGTATAATAGTTTTGTATGTTAAATTCTGCGCACAACATACACACCGGAACCAGAACCAAAAATATATACGAGACAATGAAACAAGAGCATCATATTATATATTTACAAGCTGCAGCTTTTCGAGGCAGATATAAGTGAATAGACAGGGACCAATATAGGTTCATTTTGCTGCCGTTAAACGGCACTTTCCCCCTCGAAAAAAAGGTACCCTAATTCCACTATTTTCTCTCTAAAATTCCCCTTTTCTTCAAAATTTATCTTTTAATATCGTATAAATGCATTGTTTTATGTTCCTCGTAAGTACCAAATGATTCTCAAGCAGCAATTGAAAATCATCGATCATTCTTGTTTAGTGCCCAGAATTCATAAAGCATATATATATATATGTCAAGGGCAGAAGTGATCTGATGTATGCATGGGGAAAATAAAAATATTGCATCTGGAACAAACAGAAGGGTTCTCCTTGAAAAATCTGAGATAAAAATATCATAGCTAGTACACATAAATATCAGATATTCACATACAAGACACAGTCTATGTATCCCCCCCAAGTTGGAAAACATTTCCCCATATACGGAAAGGGCACTTTCCCCCAGAACCTTGATTAATCCCTGATAGAATATATTTATTGTAATCTTAGCTTTATCATTTACTGCCATATTGTACCATCAATTATCATGTAGATCTATATTATTTTTGTTTTTTAATGACTTGTAATGGAGAATACTGATGTAACATAAGTCTTCTGAATAAAATATCTGTATATATTCTGCCTTGTTGTGTGAATGCTATTAACACGACTCCTAAGTTCTTATGCATAAATATAAATACACGCGTGTGTTGCAAAACATTATTTGTGGTTTTGAAACGCGACAATCTGATTTTATGCAATAATTGTCCATATTACATTTTTCATAGACTATGTATACTGACACTTTTTCATGTCCACGTTTGCTCATGTCAATTCCATAAAGATTTGCCTGCACGAACGCCTCTTTAAATTTTGGAATTATGTTTAAACAACATATGAAGCCCATTATAGACATTCCTGTGTTGATTAGAAGTTGTATTTTGGTTTCGTTGATGTCCATCGCCTTGGTTTTTGTGTTCAGCTTCCAATTCAAAATATTATTTCACTTCTTGGCCACCATGTTTGTTCTCGTGAGATTTCGACGCGATTTGAGATAATTTCCGCGAAAGTGACGTTTAAGCAACCGAGGTTTTAATTGGACACAATATCTGAAAGTAAAGCTTTTCATTGGTTGTCTTTCGATCCGACCAAGGTCTATTTAAACCTTCACAGTCGCGCCATTTTATTAACAACTTTGAACTTTCATCGGCAGGTCGGAACTCTCAAAAACACAGAAGTCACTATGTCTGGACGTGGCAAGGGCGGAAAAGCAAAGGCAAAAGCAAAGAGTCGTTCGAGCAGGGCCGGACTTCAGTTTCCAGTTGGCAGGATTCATCGTCTTCTGAGAAAAGGAAATTATGCCGAGAGGGTAGGAGCTGGAGCACCCGTCTACCTCGCCGCTGTTTTAGAATACTTGGCCGCTGAAGTTTTGGAACTCGCTGGTAATGCCGCCAGAGACAACAAGAAATCGAGAATCATTCCTCGTCATCTCCAACTGGCAATAAGAAACGACGAGGAGCTGAACAAACTTCTATCTGGTGTAACTATCGCACAGGGAGGTGTCCTGCCAAACATCCAAGCTGTCCTGTTGCCCAAGAAGTCTGGAGCATCCGCAAAGAAATCGTCGCAGTCGCAAGAGTTTTAAGCAGCACAGAGTTCTGAACTCAACCCAACGGCCCTTTTCAGGGCCACCCATATTTCATGAAAAGTTGCAAAATTTTACTGTAATGGAAATATGTAGTGCCTAAAGTATACCTTGGGTTACAGTGTAGTATAAAGATGTTAAGAAAAAAACACAAGGAACTGGTTAGATTGCCCCGAGCGACACATGTTATGAAAACAAAAGTAGTGCATTCTAAAATGAAATCTGAATAAGCATTAATAATAGATAAAGGTCTTGCTATATATGTATATTTTGTTGAACCAGTGTACAGGGACTTATTCCGGTCAATCTTGATTGATACAGGGTGTGTGGATCGCATTTAAATATTATTTTGAATGTGTAGCTGTAAACTTAAATATGATATTTGAAGTCCGTTTTGGTTTCAATAATTTTGCTACATTTTGTTTTGGGTTTTGTTGATTTCATTTCGCTAAAGGGGTGATGATAATTTTTTGAGGAGCATAAACAGGAAATTTTATGTTTCTTGATTTCTCCTCCATTTAAGCATAAACTATTTTTACAATATAAAATCTTGCAATTCTATGTTATAATTAAAAAAAAAATTAATTTACATGATCTTTACTTTCACAACTATAGTACAAGATCTAATTTTTATATATAAGGAATTCATTCAACAAATCAAAGGAAACATGTTAACAGAACAAAGGCTATTGACTAACAAAACAATATCCTCATCAGAAACTCGATCACAATCAGAATGAATCTTCAAAGTGAAACGATAATTTAACAAGTTGCTGACATTCAAAAAAAGAATGGCAATACCTGAGCATGCTACAGTACTTATTGAAGTTCAATGAATAATAAAAACATTTTTACAGAATAAACTATTTGTTTCAAATGCAAAGCAAATTGCAATATTATTCCATGCCTTAATACAAAAAGCATACAAAACAAAGATATATGAAAAAGATAATATGACATGACAAAACAACTACTTCATCAAATGTGTAATATAATTTTTTTTAGTATTAATATACTTAAAGATATATAAAATTGGCCATAATTGATAATACCGAGTTTCAGGACTAAAGTTTGTTAAATTTATGCAAATTTTGGTAATTTATAATAGAGTTCAACAAATGATTGATTTAAGATTTTTAAAATTGCTACTTTTTCATTTTGTCCAAATTGATTTTTACCAGCCCAATGTTTGTAAATATTGTCTCACCCAGATTTTGTGTTGTTGCTGTTCATATGAAAGCACAGGATACAAATATGAAGATGCATAGAAAAATTTAGAACAAAATATAACTGTGGCTATACACAGCTAATATATTACAACATACTTATCTAGTACAATGTAAACATATATAATAGTTGATAGAAACGCAATAGCGAATCGATACTATTATAAGTAGTACATGTATAAGTAACATTCTGTGAAAGGCTAGTCAAATTCCACCAGTAAGTTTCATAGATGTTTTTTGGAAGGTTTTGCACTCTGTGACCCCTCCCTAAGCCCCCCTGGGGGTCAGCCCTGTCTTGAGTACGAATCCTGATCCTCATCATCTAAGCATAAACTGGTGAAAGGTAAGTCAAAATCCATCAGTTAGTTTCAGAGATGTCTATTGAAAGTTTTGCACTCAGTGACCCATTATCATGATTATGGCCCCAGTTTTGAGTATAAATTCTGATCCTCATCATCTAAGCATCAGTCTCTGAAAGGCTGGTCAAAATCCACCTGCAAGTTTCAGAGATTTGTTTTGTATGTTTTTCACTCTGTGACCCCCTTATGGTCGTGCCCACAGCCCCTTTGGAGGTCAGCCACTTCTCGAGTATAAATTATGGTACTTGTCAACTAAGCACCCTATCCTAAGAGTGCCTTCTTCCAAGTTTGGATAAAATTTTTCCAGTAGTTTTGGACAGGAAGCTGAAAATGTATAGTATTTAACTTTGACCTCAAAACATGTAACCTTTCTTTGCCTCGAACAAGCTTGGTTCTACGGGATCCAGGCCCTACGGTTACTATATACGAAAGTATTAAGCTCCAAGCCTTCTAGTTTTAAGTTTACTAGATTTTTGAATTTTGTCAAATTTCCCTCCCTTTGGCCCCTGGGGACCCGAGCCTCTTCATTTGAAAAAATATGAATTCCCTTCCCCTAGGGAGCCTTCAAACAAAGTTTGGATGAAATTGGTCCAGTGGTTTTGGAGAAGTCGAAAATGTGAAAAGTTAACGAAGGACAGGTTTTGTATGAGAAAAGTTAACGTTGGACCTTTCGTCGAGATGGATTGAAATGGCTAGACAACGATTTAGGGGAATGCAGTCAAAAGAAGAATATTTAAGATATCCTCTGGACACGTGTTTCAGATAATCCGGTTTTTTGTCAGCAAAGGTGACATAATAAATTTAATAATTTCCAAAATGGAGATGCAATCCTCTTGATTTTGAAAAGAATTGTCAGGTGTCAAGGTCTGTCTGGATCTTTTGTTTTCAAATTCCTCATACACAGCATTTGCTGATGCTCATGGAGTCTTAGTATATTGTGAAGGTTGTCATTTCTTCACTTATATTGATTCTTTTGTTTCTACACACATATATATATATATATGTATATATGCAACAGTTGTACAGTACAGTTGTAAATTGATCTAGTATGAGAAATACCAATATTAAATCACATAAAATACCAATACATGTATCAGTTTTCAACAACTTTTCTTTTATTGTCATATTTCAGCATATATTTTTGATATACATTATATATATTATATTATATCCAAAGCTATGATAGCAACAATATATATACACCAGTAAATGTGTTGATAATTTTTCTCCTACCATCTATATAGGTTATATCACCCAGAAAGGTTGATTTTATGAATGTTTCCACATATTAGATAACACCTAGCGCCATTCCTATTGGCTGAAACTTGAATATAAATTACGTCACATAACCATGACCTCTTATACGAACAATTTACACAGTCTCTATATATGCAACTGATTAAGTTCATTCTTTCAACCAGTATATTTACCTATTGTCTAAAGAATTTTAAAGAGTTTATATTTTAAAACACAGCGACAAAAAGGACTATTTCTATTCCTTGTTCGTGCCTGGGTCTTGATTCCTATTCTACGCAGACATCATCCGTCAGGGGTGATTCCAAATATCAACAAGCAATAATTTTACTGACAGAAAATCATAGGAGAAAACGGCACCACAACTTGCTACGATTGGATATCAGGTATTATCCAACTTTTGTTAGTTAAATTAAAAAAGAACCTTGGTTCTTTGTAAAATCTGAAAATTAACTAACTTGAGTTGGATAAAATCCTATATCCAATCGTAACTCGTTCAGGAACCAATATATATATCAAACTATGCAGTGCGAAATCTTTTTACAAAAAAACAAGAGGCCCATCGGGCCTTAACATCCATCTGGATTGGCATTTGTTTACTTTTTACCCTAGGGTCACACCTTGAACAAACTTGGGTCTCCATGCCCTTAAGTTACTACAAACCAAAGCAGAAGATTTTTGAAATTTTGTCAAATTTTCCCACTCGGCCCCCAAAGTGGCGCCCCC
>JAUMGZ010213937.1:0-11811 GCA_032359645.1 Pododesmus macrochisma | reverse complement strand
GAAGTTAGGTATTATATTAACTTCCTGGCTCTCGCAGACTGTTTACGTGTTGTTTTTCAATTTTAAAAAAAAATTGTTGAGGAAATTTTCGACCTGTTTTAGATTTACAGCATTTTATCAACACGTGAATGCCATGTGTTATTTCAATCTTCCTAGCCGCCTCGTAGATGCGTTTCCCTTCGTTAGGTAAATTGATCCCTTTCAAATACAGACATTCTGTAGTATATAAATAGCATAAGAACATCATTAGTATCCTTTGATTAATACGCTTACACAGTATAACGTTGTGAACATTATAATCAAATGTCGCCTTATATTGAACGACCCACTATTGTATTAATTAAGTTGTATAAAGTTTAACCATTTTAACTTTTTCATACAAGGCATTTGCTTATTTTTGAATCGCACGGAGTATTTTTGTTATAGCCAATATGATAAATTATCATTCGATACCTTCATCTTTCTAAAGAAAAAATAACAACATGTATATGTTTCTCTTTAATCTTAAAACAAACAAGATGGCAATCGCTCGGTAGAAACAACTAATATCTTGCTGTTGAGAGGAAATTTATGTCACAATATTATAACGAAGAACTTGTACCAAGGACTTATTCCCTGCGTGTGTCACTATGACCTGGATAGTTATGCTGTCGGGAACTTGTGTTTCTAGTTGGGTCACCCAAGTCAGACAAGTTGAAGGGTAGAGGCCAGACAAAGATCTGCGGCGCGTCCTTCGGATGAGACGCTAAGCTGGCGGTCCTGTGAACAGGGATTTGTATCCACTGGTACGATAAAGATCCCCATGTAAAGTTCGATAGAAGAGTAGGCGGAAACGCCGTTGCATGGGGTCATCCTTCTTTCTGAATTATCTCTATTACCGTTTCATTTACCGTGCCAAGGACTGTCAATTGCCTTTTAAAACAAACAATGAGACAATTTAAGCTCTCATTTGCACTTGTATACAAAGAAAAGCGACAAATGATTTTTACTAATACAGTTTTAATTTTAACTCTAAGAAGTAAACCCTATAGGGCAGATGCTGTTTCAATAAAATAAACCGGTACAGCTCTTTTGTTAAAGCAAACATTATAAATCCAGGGGCGTAACAAACGTGTTTTCAATGTGTAAGCCTAATGATCAATTGTACTGCCGAAGGCAGCACACAGAAGCGCGCAGCGCGAGGAGGGGAGGGTATGTAGATGTAAGGGGGTCTTCCACCTTCCCATCGGTAGGGGTCTGGGCGGTCTCTCCTAGGAGAATTGTGTTTCCTAGAACTCCCGAGACGTGGTCTCCTGTGCTCTGGCGTCGGTTAAATAGCCCTTTTAAAGCAAAAAAAATTATTCCCCTATTATTTTACAAAATATTTTGCTTATTTTGGGATACATCGTTCTCACCTACGCAAATTCTGTCATGGAGTTCGGTAACATTATTCCACGGGAAAGAAAAATCTAAAAGCATGTGCATTTGGGGTTTTTATACAACAGGCTCAATAAAGTAATTATATTGGTACAACTGTTTCGATAAAGTATACTTTCTAATTCAGCTTGCTGGAATAGCTGATCGGAAAGTCAAGCAGGAAATGGAGAAAACCAAGAATAATTGATCTGGGAAACAAGGAGAATTTTGGGGAAAACAAGAATGAAAAGTGAGGTTAAAAAGAAAAACACGGAGACCAAATCTGATTGAAAGGTCACGAAAAACCAACAGAAATTTTGAGAAAACTCAGAAAGAATGACAGTGTATGTAAACTGGAAAAACCTGACAGTACCCAGAATGACAGGCCAGGAAGACCAGGAGACCTGAATGAAAGGACAGAAAAAAGCAAAAACCGGAGAAAATCCAAAATAACAGGTCAGAAAAACAAACAGAAACTAGAAGGAAAAACCCAGAATAACAAGTATTTTAAGCACACAGAAACTGGTGAAAAAACAGACTGATTGCATGAATGACAAACCATGAATAAAAACAAGAACTGAAGAAAACTAAAATGGTAGGTCAGAAGACATGCAGAAACTAGAGAAATCCCAGATTGGCAGTGCAGACCTGGAGGTTATAAATACTTCATGAGTACAAACTTAGACTCGGACTCGGACTCGAACTCAGGATTTCTATAGGTATAACTTTTATGACTGACACATATTTAAAATTACCAGAAAACCATTGAGATCTACACACTCAATATATATCAGTAAGGATGTTTTACATTCAAATCACAAAAACAGTTTGAGTTTGTTCTCAGGAATTGTTAATAACCTCCAGGCCCGGGAAACAAGAAGAAAGTAAAGAAAAAACAGAATGATTGCACTGAAAGACAAACAGAAATTTGAATAAACACAGATGGTGGGTCAGTAAGACCAGTAGAAACTTAGGAAAACTAAGAATGGTGGGTCGGAAAGACAAGAAGAAACTTGAGAAAACTAAGAATGGTGGGTCGGAAAGACCAGAAGCAAACTTAAGAAATCTAAGAATGGTGGGTCGAAAAGATCAGAAGCAAACTTAGGTAATCTAAGAAAGACAAGAAGAAACTTGAAAAAACTAAGAATGGTGGGTCGGAAAGACCAGAAGCAAACTTGAGAAAACTAAGAATGGTGGGTCGGAAAGACCAGAAGCAAACTTAGAAAATCTAAGAAAGACAAGAAGAAACTTGAAAAAACTAAGAATGGTGGGTTGGAAAGACAAAAAGAAACTTGAGAAAACTTAGAATGGAGGGTCGGAAAGACAAGAAGCAAACTTGAGAAAACTAAGAATGGTGGGTCGGAAAGACAAGAAGCAAACTTGGGAAATCTAAGAATGGTGGGTCGGAAAGACAATAAGAAACTTGAGAAAACCAGAATGATAATTCAAGAAGATGAGCAGAAACTTGAACGGGACTAAAGACAACAAGGAGAGGATGGATCATTGCAGTCGCCTTATGTAAGAAGTGGGAACATTGAGGTTATTTTACCTGCTTAACTACCTTGGTTGTGATATAGTTCCGTTCTTAGTGGGACTTGATGTAATATGTTTTTGTGATATGTATGTGTTTGATTTCATTTATTATTTAGTCATACCAATATACTAAGTGTTCCGTTATATTAAAATGTTGCATCTTTGTTTTTCTTCAACCATTTTTCCTATTTTCACTTAATTTAATTAATTGTTTCAGTACAAGGCGCCACAGACATAGATTACATATCCTGCTTGCATCAGCATTACCACTCTCAAGACAAAATGGAGAACCAGATCTCAACATATCACAATGTTAAAGATTATATAACATTGAATTCCATAAAAACTGAACGCCAAACTCGTTATATCAATCGATCAAGTTAGATTGAATTAAGAATGACACATTTGTATGTTTAGAACAACGTATTTCATTCTCTTTAGTATATATATTGAGAATGTAAGTACGTGCTCTCGATGTTGGCCTTTGTCTGCTGTGTCTTACTTCATGACATATTAATATTGATAGTGTCTTATTGCGCCATACGATATGATTAAATTGACAAACTTTGGATTACCGTTGTCTAGTTCAACTTCATTATGTATACATTGTTACGGTTTATCCATCGTGCACCCTGCTATTTGTTCGTGTCAGCCACGGTAAACTGATAACAATAGATGTGTTTACATAATGTCTCGCCACATGGGTACAAATCCCGCGAGATTCAGTTTAAACAAGGACAGAGATAGCTGATTAAAGTAATTTCAAACACGTGCCTCATTTCTAACATACGATTTTTTTTATAACTAACAAAACGAACACTTCACTTGGCCGCATCTCAGGTCGAGGGTTTCATAATTAGGTACACTTTCGTAAAGTGAAATGAAACGTCATCGTAAATTGTAAAGACGAAAGGCTAATATATAAGTATGACATTATCCTCGAACTAGGAAAGGTCAGGTCCATGCACAAGGACAACATAGTTTCCTCCAAAATAAATTAAACATGATTCCCTCATAGTAACGTGTTTAGTTTAAACTTAGTTTATTTTACAACAATTGAAATACAAGTTATACAACTTATGCCGAAATCTCTTTCGTTGGCTTGGATGATAGGGCGAGTGAATTCTTTCTGTGGGAAGAAACCGGAGCGCCAGGAGGAAACCCACGTGTTCAGGTTGGCGATCCTGAGCAAGCCCACTAGACATCGCGTATCGAACCCCTTAACCACTAGGCTACCTGAACATCTTAACGTAACGTGTAATGACTACATCGTTTAATAGGTCATGATGTCTTTGCTTAGACATATTTATTTAATTTAAAAAAAAATGAATGCGTTCCCTTGGTTTATAAATGTCCACCGACTTTTTACGCAGCTGGGGATCGAACCCGCAACCTTGAACTACGATGGCAGTGGACCGGAAGAAACAAAACGACACTGACAGGACCAATCGGAACACCTCGGGCGGCCTACGTTCTACGATGAGAAGCATTGGTCGAGGAGTTCCGACTGTGACAGGAAAGGGGAGACGGGGAATGAGAATTAAAGCAATATTGGTAGGACAGGAGAGTACCGTGCAGCGACATTATTATTGAGCGAGGTGACTGGCATATCTCTGTAATATGGACCACCAGTTCATCATCCCCCTGACAGCTATTTCTGAGTCAGGCCTCAATGTCTCTGCCCTTGGTGAATAATTGTATTTAGTTACATATTATCCATTATATATCAATAGAACACGATATTGATCTGCGTGAAAAGTGACAATTATTTCTGTCAATTTCTCGTTAAATGTTTTAATTATTCATTATTTGTTTGAAAATAAAAAACTAATAATCCATCGAGTCTACCCAGGGACAAGATACAGCATATGTTTGTTCAGGATGTAACAAAATACATGAGGTTTCCATTTACAGGTCGCACAATATCATATTAATATTTTTCCTGGTGTTTGATTTCTCTTTTCATTTTTTTTTCTTTGGTTTGTTTTGTTAACTAGATGTTATCTAACGAGTCCTTAACTTAACATACTAATGGAAGAGTAAATATAGTCGGCTAATAGTCATTGTTTCGTCCCTTGGGATTTCTCGTCCTGACAGATGAATTCACAAAGTACATACATAATTAACAACCTTATGTTGCTTTCTTTTCAAAAACCAACACAGCTGCTTTTCTGGATGTTTGGGAAAATCTATGACAGCCTTTTTCTAAAAGTTAAAATATTTTGACATTGCATGTACGAAGGTTTAGGTATTGTTCCCTCAATTAGAAATTGCAGCGATGTTGTAATATTTATTGCACCTTGATGATGCATGTAGTTGTATAGCCTGACTTCTCCTCTTTCAATATAATTATGTTTAAATTCTAACTCAGTAAGTGTAACTCGTCAATTGCAAATAGTCTCGTGTTTAGTGGAACGACTTTCTTTCTTTTTTAAAAGAAGTCTGAACGACCATAATCCATAACTCTAAAAAGATATAATGGTGCATGCTTAACTACTTAATCTCTTGTGCATGGGACTTACACATGCAGTTGCTTGTTTTATTGGGGTTTAATGTCCCTTACAATTCACGTTTAGGTCATATAGAAACTGTGTCTGCTTGTGGCAGTGCGAACTGATGACGAGTTTAAAGTGCTGTCTCACTGAAATATCACGCCGCAGACACATTGGCATGATAATTCACTCGGTAGCATTATCCTTACACCGAGCTAACCAGTGCTTCTCATAGTCAGAAGGCTGGGTGCTAAGCAGAGAGCGAGAAGATCAACGAATTAAATATCCTAGGTTTGACGCGGTCGGGGATCCAACCTGTGCGTTCTCACAGCGAAGCGAACACGCTACCACTGGTGGCCCGCACCATATGCGTAGGACTTTTCAATTTTAGTTTTTTTTTTCAAAATAACTTGGCAGCAACACGCTTCCTTAATTAATTGATGTAAACTTCGATTTTCATCTAGTGCAAATGAGGTAAAGCGTAGCGTGCTTTATAGATTTTTTTACAAAATGCATTTTGCTAAAGTGACATTATATAATTCATGTTTTATAAATATACTTAGTAGGTGTAACTGTCGTATTAGAGGAAACCAATCACCGTGTCAGACAATTTTATATATGCTTGTGGTAGACCTCTGAATAATAGAAAGTCAATATATAAAAAACTTGTCTCGAACAAAGTTGTCACGAACCGTGACTCTCATTCGATATATTGAATACGAAGCGCGCAGATGTCATAGCAGACGATACGCTTGTGGAATCACGTGATAATATGTTTTTAGCGGGTGATGCTGTAGTGTATAAATTGCGAGTAACGCATCATTGAGGATCAGACAGTTACAAGATAAATTTTACAACGTGAAAATTATCATTACGACAGAAAACGTGCTTGTATTATATGGTTTATTCAGTAAAATGTCGGGTGATGAGATGGAAGGCTATTGACTTAAAATTATAGGTAGGTAACGAATAACTGTGAACTGTAATGACGTATGTACATGTATATCCTGTTTTCATTTATGATATAGATATATCTGTAGAGGTTTATTGGGATTTGTATTGACCCTTTCTACTTTTTAAATGCAATGATAATGGATTGTTGAGCGTACTTTACGGAAGGTGTGTACGAGAGTCACTCGTTATACTTTTCAATAATACATTTAAGTTCATTGCACTTAATCTGAGACTAATAAAAGTTTCTGACTTAATGATTATGAATACATTCAATAGTTCAGTGTATTTTTCGAATTGGTGCGTGTATTATCAAATATTGAGATTATTCTTTACTCTTAATTTTCAACATTTGTATCTAAAATGGATGTTGTGTTTATAAACTTCATAAGATGAAAAGGTATAAAGCGATATAAGTTTAAGAATTTGAAAAGCTTTATTTATATATGAGTTATGCTAAATATTTGATCTTACTGATTTGTGTATCGATATGTTTGATATTTACATGTTGGCATATAATGATATTCCTAGCCAGTCGCTCAAACCTTCATATTTTCAAACACATTTTGAAATCGCATAATGTGTCGTATGACTAACCGTTAACTATGATTGTGTTTGTTCAATTATAAATTTAAATTTGCACTTTGAAACTTTGAACATGATGCCAATTATTTCATGTTCGATCATTTATGGCTCTTGTGTTGACATTTATATGACGATTATTTAATCGTTACATTCACTTCTATTTTCCGTTTGTCAACTTGTGTGGTATATGGTCACAATATTGAAGTCATATAAATTATGAACACTCTTCAAACACGTTTTTATTCTCAAATTATAAACTTCAATACGTGTTTAAACGTAAGTTTATAAGATTATTACCGACCATGTCCCAGATGTACGTAGTTTACAGGAACACTATTAAATGCCCTACGCACACAATCAACGCTAATCCGTAGGGAAAATATTTTTTCTTTGACCTGATAACCTTAGAATTTGTTTTCCTTCCATCACGTTCCGTGGATTTAATCGTCACTGTAATTTCATAGTATGTTGTGCGATAGTCCGTTCGTGTCAGTTAATAAACGTTCGAGTGATCAAATGTAGTCACAAGTTAAAAAAGAGAAGTTTCGACTGACGGCTGATCCTTGGTTTAATCTAATCTAAAGAGATGGTCATTTCAAATAAAAATACTTGTTAGGATATTTAGTTAATAAAACTATTCAAGTATGTTTGCACCGTTCAACATGCCAAGATGGTCATTTCAAATTAAAATACTTTGTTAGGATATTTAATTAATAATTATTTCAAGTACGTTTGTACCGTTCAACATGCCTTAAGTCATTCGTTTAAAATAAGTGTAATCTATTGCATAATTTGCTATACATTTTAAAATGTCAGCTTGTGGTGAAGCATAGCAACACATTACTAATATATGTATTCTAAAAACGTTTTCCTTAACGCTGACCAGTTACACTTTCAGTGTAGTGGATGGCGTGTGTATCAATGTTTCTGTAACTTATTTGTTTCCACGGACGGCATATGATAAAAGCAGAAAATTTAAAGGAAAACGCGTCAAAAGCTATGTTGCTCGTTATCATATATGTGTGTGATACGGCTTTCCGTGTCATATTTTAAGACAACCGTTTCTACTCGTTCGTTATGTCAGGAAGACCTTCTTTCTGACAGTGCGTACTTATGACGACTTTATAATGCTATCTCACTAAAATATCACGCCCAAGACACATTGACATGATACTTAACTCGGTCGCATTATCCTGACAGGAAGACTGGCCTTTGTGTGCTAATAGATGACCTTGTTTGTTCTAACAAACTGTCCATGACAAAGTTTGTATTATAATTCACACTTTCCACAATGTGTTAATAGCCTGACCAATACTGCCCTACATTTAGAATACTTCTGTGTTTAACACGGATCTTGATAAACGAGCATGTTGTTTAACGGCTGTTTAAATATGCACCCATTTTTTTTTTTGGAATCAGTCATCGATTTGTTAGACATAATTATTATATTATTATATAAATATAAACATTATGATAATTATTTCTATACAAAAATATTGTCTAATTTAATACGCCACTTAATAATATGAACTACGGTGTTGTGATCAAGTCTTGTGATCGTCCGTCAAACGACCGGTTATTTGCTCAAATTCTTTCTATGTGGTTTGATCTTCCATGCGTGACAGATACACTCGGATGTGGTTGTCCATCAAACGCCTGGTTAACTCGGATACAATCCTAGTGATATATGGTCGTCCGTCAAACGCCTGGTTAACTCGGATACAACCCTAGTGCTATAAGGTCGTCCGTCAAACGCCTGGTTAACTCGGATACAATCCTAGTGATATGGTCGTCCGTCAAACGCCTGGTTACCTCGGATACAGCCCTAGTGATATGGTCGTCCATCAAACGCCTGGTTAACTCGGATAAACCCTAGTGCTATGGTCGTCCATCAAATGTCTGGTTAACTCGGATACAACCCTAGTGATATGGTCGTCCGTCAAATGTCTGGTTAACTCGGATACAACCCTAGTGATATGGTCGTCCGTCAAATGTCTGGTTAACTCGGATACAATCCTAGTGATATATGGTCGTCCGTCAAACGCCTGGTTAGCTCGGAAACAACCCGATTTGTATGGTCGTCAATCAAACGCCTGATTAGCTCGGATACAACCCTAGTGATATGGTCGTCCGTCAAACGCCTGGTTACTCGGATACAGTCCTAGTGCTATGGTCGTCCATCAAACGCCCGGTTATTTAGGATACAACCATATTGATATGGTCGTCTGTCAAATGCCTGGTTAGCTCGGATACAACCCCAGTGATTTGGTCGTCCGTCAAGCGCCTGGTTATTTAGGATACAACCATATTGATATGGTCGTCCGTCAAACGCCTGAGCAACTTGGATTCAACCCTAGTGATATGGTCGTCCGTCAAACGCTTAGTTAGCTCGGATACAACCATAGTGATATGTGGTCGTCCGTCAAACGCCTGGTTAACTCGGACACAACCGTATTGATATGGTCGTCCGTCAAACGCCTGGTTAGCTCGGATACAACCGTAGTGATATGGCCGTCCGTCAAACGCCCGGTTAACTCGGATACAACCGTATTGTTATGGTCGTCCATCAAACGCCTGGTTAGCTCGGATACAACCCTTGTGATATGGCCGTCCGTCAAATGCCCGGTTAACTCGGATACAACCGTATTGCTATGGTCGTCCATCAAATGCCTTGCTGGCTCGGATACAACCCTAATGATATGATAGTCCATCACACGTCTGGTTAGCTCGGATACAACCCTAGTGATATGGTCGTCCGTCAAACGCCTGGTTAACTTGGATACAACCCGATCTGTATGGTTGTCCGTCAAACGCCTGGTTAACTCGGATACAATCCTAGTTGTATGGTTGTCCGTCAAACGACCAGTTAGATCGGGTTCGTTCCTAGTAGTATGAACCTTCTGTAATTGTATTCCTGTACTGACATAAGGACTGATTGTTTCACTGTCAGCATACATAATTGTGCTGGGGAGGACTTCTAAAATTAATTTTAATGTGTGGGGGGGGGGGCTGTCAAATATTCTACACAACGTGATTTTGACATTAACTGTTTCTTCGTCAAATTGAAATACAATAGACAATTTGACAAGAACAAACACACTTTAATTCATTTTAATCTCGGAGTAAGTACACACATTTAAGCTTACACGATTGCATATATACAAACTCTGACAATGACGTGCATAGTAATCAAATATTGATTGTACATATAAGTAGCTGTATTGAAAGATTCCCAACATTGTTATATTTATGAGGACAAATTCGACTGTTTACAGGTCATATATAACATAGTGTTGGTTATGTAATTGTGTAAACTTGTGGTCTGCGTAGATTTCAAAATTAAATTCATCAGCTGAACAATGAACATTGACTCATTTACCCACAAGTCAAAAAAAATGAATGCATTATATAATGAGATTGTGACATGTACAAGAAAAGCACCATTATAACTAATTGTGCAATATCTCCTACCGTGTGTTAAGAACATGACACCATACAAATACATGTACATTGTTTAATATGATATGATTGACATCTGTTAAAGCAATGTATGCTCAATGCACGTGTAAAGATGAACACAAAAATTTACAAAATGACAAACTTAACTTTTTTTTATCTAATAAACCGAGAGACAAAAGTTGTTCATGCGAGTTGAAATGGAAAAAAACTATTTCAAACGTGGTTGGTACAAAATGTATGTAATGAAGAACTTTGACAGACTTAACTGAATACTGTGATATCCACTTAACAGGAAACACAGTGTGGACTTATTTAAAAAGGATGTGATCGCCGTTGAACCGTATTGCGCAGGTTGTAAAGCTGTAATAATACAGAATTAAGTAGATAATCCTATGTACAAGGATTCCAAGTAGCCGCGTGCACTCATACTGCAGCGTACAAAATACCTGCGTATTGATATGCGTTCTCCAAGGACAAGTAACGAACACAACAATGAATTGTTGCTTCCCGTGATCTTATTAGTCATTGACCAGACGTGACCTATCTATAATCTGCCTAGACGAGGCTTATCCTACTTAAGACAATGAAATATGGCATGCTTCAATTCTAATACGTCTTTCTTATACTGTTATTATAGGCCAAAGTGTATCACTGTTTAGTAATGTACCGAAGGCGATTGGCTTCACAGAACATTGAATATTTCTTTTCACTTACATATGCGACAAAAGGAAGTGTTATTTGACTGTCTGCAGAGATTGTGACGTCATATTGAGTTATTAGTGTGACAATGTAAATTTGCTGTTGTCGCGTAGAGATGAAACTTGAGCACGAGCGTGGTTTATCACACACTTTACAGGATATCACACAGTCAATGGGTAAGAGATACCTTACAACATAGTCAAAATGTCATATAACAGCTAGTAACTTTACGTAATTGAATATAGCAGTGTGATTACATCATAAAATTTGTTCATGATTTACACACTCCTATATGTCACCTGTAAGTAATTTTAAATGGATAATTCATCGTCGAATATATGACATATAACTGTTTTATTGTATTCGGGTACAAGAAAAAAAAACCGTACACCTATCGTTCTACAAGAAGTCGTCTGCGACTCGTGTGATATGTATGTAATCAAAGACTCGGCTACTGCTTTGGATATAAGTACAAAGAAGACCTAGACTGTGATTATAACATATCATTTACAGATGCAAGGTATATATTGCTAAGGTTTAACTTGAGACACTTCTGTCAGTGACTAGCCTCGAGAGTAAGCCACGTGAACCATACTTACAATTTATAACTATCAGTCTCGATCGGCAAACCTCGGGTGAATCCGTTACTCTCATTCAAACCTCGGCTGTACTACGGTCGGTGATATGTGTCTACACC
>JAUMGZ010213926.1:0-11812 GCA_032359645.1 Pododesmus macrochisma | reverse complement strand
TTTGGTTGAAATCTGTCCAGTAGTTTCAGAGGAGATGTCGTTTAAAGCAAAAGTTAACGACGGACGGACGACGGACGACGGACGGGATTGGTATGGGAAAAGTCCACCTTGGACCTTCGGTCCAGATGGACTAAAAACACATGCTGTCTGCCATCATGTTGGATGATAGGGTTAACTGTGTGAAGTATTTCAAGGCAGATAATACATCTACATGATTTAAAATGTAAAATATTAATATTCTTTGTTCATAATATAACTTTTTTTTGTTTTCTGTATGTTAAGTGCAGAATGTGTGTTTAAATTTTCCCCAGTTTATATTTTGTATGCTCTGTTCATGACGAGCTCTAACTTCTCATATGAATGTCTGTAACAGTCTAACACCAGTAGATATCTACAGCCCTTGCATTCTTTAGCTGTCTGTAGTAGATGATTTAGTTGTACTGGGTCATGCATATGACTGTCTGTATCTCTGGAAACATCATCTGTGTCAAGGACACGGGTACATCCAGACCTCAGTAGTGAATCAAAAGAGTCTGAACTGTGCAAACTATCCTGGCTAGGTCTCCAAACTGTGTGAAGTACAACATGAGAGTTGAGTCCTGTCCAACTTACTATGAAGTAGCCACCTGACGAAAGAAAAAAGAAATGCTACATCGACATGTGCAAAAGTACTTAACATATGAACAATTTAAACGGTCTCATTTCAAGTAATAATCTTGAAAAAGATTTTGGCAAATTGTTGCCTGAAAAATACTGTAAATTGTCATGAATCATACCAAGTGAATTATTATTTCAAAAATACCCCTATGAAATTCTTAATTATATGTAATTTCTAATTGAAATGCAATTTATGTTTCATTAGAGCAAATTCTGTCTCTTCTAAGCAATTTATAAAACGTTAATGCTAACAAGTTTACCTCGAGTACAGTCTTCTTGTGTGTAGTTCTCCCAATGCTGAGTACTGTCACAGTCTGGTGGAAACATGATGTACTGCTGTGTGCTCGGCCAGTCTGATGGTTTGTACTTAACAGGAAATATCCCACTGAGTTTCTCAAAGTCTGTAGATCCAATTTCAACAGTACTGTCACTATTTAGAAATAATGCATCCACTACAACTCCACTAGTCTCGAGTGTACCGGACACTCCATGTGTGTGTACCTGTTCATTCTCCTGTGTACGTGTACCTGTTCTTACAGGTGACATTTCCTGTGTGCGTATCTGTTCATTCTCCTGTGCGAGTCTTCTAACAGGTTGTTCTTTATTGTTTTCTGTATTTTTATCTTCTGCCTCTTTTTTATATGTTTCCTTTAATTTAAAAAATAAGAGTCAATCTAAAAGCTTAAAAAACATCTTATTAAACAATGGCTTAAAACAGAAATTGGAAAAGTCTATTACATCACATGTTTTATAAATTCTAGAAACTGGTTGGATATGTACATGCATTCTATTGGATGTAGCTATATATGCCCTTGACAATGGAACACTATACCTAACAGTGGACACTATACCAAAAACGAGGCATATTCCTGCAGGACTATACCATGACAAACTGAGCGTTTAGTTATCGCCCTTTAGTAGGTGGCATTATGGTATTGTTTAGCAGATATTGAATCTGAGAGGAGCAGGTTTGAGATGTTCTAAATCTATTATGGCTTTTTCCTGTGGCAAAGTTTCTCCTATTGGGTTACCTCGATCTGATATAGTGCCTTCGTTGATACTGTTTTACATGTTTCATCAAAGCCTAGAAAAATTTGATTTATGTATACCTGTTGTTCACTCAATTTCACTTTCTTGACAGGAGAATGTTTCCGTGGTGAACGTCTAGGTAATTTAACATCCAGTAAAGGTACTGATCTGTAAAATCAAACTTTAGCATGTTTACACAAATAAACAAGTTTAGATGCATATAATTTCTGATACTTTATTACAAGCCTTATATAATGTAATCTTACAAATACAAGTGTTTTCAAGGTGGGAGATAAATAGTCTTGTAATGCAAAACATAAGTATAATAACACTGCAACTACATAAGTATAATAACACTGGAAGTAGATTCACTTTCCACTTAGTTGCTTATAACTTATGAATTGACTTCATCCTTACGTCAAACATATTTCCAAGGCGACTTTGAGTTTAAAGGGCAAATTGCTTGAAGTTTTAGAAAACTCTGTACTTTTTGTATGTGATTTACTAAAATCAAGAAAATATTTAATACACATACAGCCTTATCATCCATATCACCATTGAAGTAAATATTTGGCATTTGTATACTTTTGACCCCAGGTTCATGTCTTGAACACATTTTGTTCTCCTTGCCTAGGGTGACTACATACAAAAGCATTAAGCCTTCTACTTTATACGAATGATTTTTGAAATTTTGCCAATTCTCCTCCATAATTTAAAACCACAAGGCCAATTTCCTGCCTCATTGCATCAGCACTGTATATCACAGTATAATAAACAGAACTATACATGACTTTTCATATTTCAGATAACTTATAACCTTTTTAATCCTTTACCTTTTATCTTTGCCATGTATGTAAGTTACAGCCAGTATAACAGCCTGGAGAAACAGTCGTTTCTGTTCACGATAATATAAACCAGTTATCTCCCTTTCCCAGCTGTTACTAGCTGTAATCTAATTAATAAAGCAGAGAGCCACACAAAGAAACATTAAAAACAAGTAAATATTTACCTCATTGAATTTGTTTATGATCAGAATTTAAAGAAAGGATTTAATGTTCAAACATGTACAACATTATGAACAAGAGGTCCATTGGGCCTTAACGTCCATCTGGTTGAAATCTGCCAAATAGTTTTGGAGATGTCATTTAAAGGCAAACTGTCAAATTTACCCCTTTTGGCCCTGCCCACCTGTCCCCTGGCGAATCAGAGACTTCATTTGTACAATCTTGAATCCCCTTCCCCTAAGGATGCAGCCTGCCAAATTCGATTGAAATCTGCCCAGTAGTTTCAGAGGAGATGTCGTTTAAAGCAAAAGTTAATGACAGACGACGGACAACAGACGGGATTTGTATGAGAAAATTACTAAAAAGTGGGTTAGAAAATACCATTGATGTCTTCGTCAACATATTTGAAGTATTGAAATAGCAATTGATGAAATACTAAATTGAAAATTAATTCAAAAATCACATCTGTGATGCTTTGAATTCAAACACTTCAAAGCATCACAGACAAGTTTTTAAACAGTAAGGAATATATAGGGAACTTTTATATATCAAATAATTGAAATTGTCCTTTCTACCGAGAATGAAAAAACTGTATACCTTAAGGTCTTTATAATGTTGTTGGAAGTCTGACAGGTTCTGTGGCAGTTCTGGACAGAAATAATAACCACCTACTTGGCTCCTTGTAATCAAATCCTTCACTATCCTTGTACTTGACCACATCAGTAGGTCTTTCACTATTCCTTCTGATACAAACTCAGTATGATCAGACTTCTCTAATACAACAACCTTAAAACACAATAACATTACATTATATAATTATAAAACCCATATTTCACTAAATCACAAAACACAATATATTAATATTAATATGTCTGACTATTCAAGAATGTAAGGCTACTTTTTTGTTACTTAAAATTAATAAAATATAGAAGGTTAAGTCAGTGGCAAGAAGACCTGAGTATGTTTGTATACGAGGTAATATTGACTATTCATGCAGAATACTTTAGTAAATGGTTATGTTCTCAGCCATACAGAGCTACCTGAGAATGGTCTGCCTGTATACGAGGTAGATGTATAGTACTCTGCATTAATTTATTGCATACATTGTTGTCTGTTCATACGTGAGTTGCGAAATACTTGGGGTTGAACATGAAAAAAGTAATGATAAATCACCTCAAATATGAATGGGATTGCCCAAAATTGGATGAAGATCTTACTATGAATATAATATTATAAGAAGTGAGGCAGCCAATAGTCTCCATTAGCAAGTATTAAACTGTTTCCAATTATTTCACAAAGATGAGATAGAATTATATCTATGTTCAGTGTACTAACCTGAGAGTTCCGTGTGGTAGTAACATAGACATATCTTGGGGTAGTGGAAACAGTTATATTGTTGGTGTTATTTTTTACTCTCATGTGTCTGCACACAATCACACTACCAGGCTTGATATCATGATATTCATCCATCTGCAAGTTGAAGAACATGCTAGATTTATCCTTGACTTTTGCATTCAAAACAACAATTCATTAAATCTAAACGTTTAGCACATTTAAAACTTAAAATATAAATTATCCTGTATATCCTATTTAATGCATGGTCATATTAAACTAAAAAATTGAATTAATATGATCTTATATTAAACTAAAAACGGTGTCCATATACAAACCTCAGCTGCCCTGAACATTTCAACAATTATGGGTTTATTGCTTGTGTTGTCATGAAGACGCAGCCATCTTTTTATCCAGTAACCTCCACTATCATGGTCGTTCTTATCTGAAAAAATATTTTATGATAAAGAAATAATAGACATATAATATGCTGACCACAAAAATACAGAAAACTCATATAAACATGTGCAAACCGACTGTGATATTGAATATTACATTAGTTATACAATTCTGGATGCAGTATTCTTAAAGTGTTCAGGAATTAGAATTTGCTTACAGCATTGCACTGACTTTATATAATGATTACACATGACAATGGCAAGTTTTATCTCAATCAGTTCAAGAAGTATGATGCAGATAAAAATCTACATACATTTACAGAAGGCAAATTACTTAATCCTTGCTTTTCATTGGGTAATGATTTAATATCACATAAAATGTAGAAAATTCACACATTTATAAGTCATGTAACAAGGGTTCAGGCAATCAGATACCCATTGTCCTCTTTGGATTGAATAATATATTAAGCAAAGGGACCATGCAAGAAACATCTACAACAAATTTTGTGAAAACCTGAACAGTCAAGTCCTTGACCTAAGGTCAAAAAGTTTTTGGCCAATTAAAAGTATTGGCAGCTATATTGCATGAAGTTCGGCAACATTGGACATAACTCGGAAAAATAAACACAAAATGAAATCCAACATCAAGTTTCATGATAATCTGACCACAAAAAAGGTATCGGCAAATCAAAAGCCATGATGGTCATACAAGAAATAGTTTCATCAATAATGGCGACAACTCTAAAAGAGGACCATACAAGGAACATCTATATCAACTTTTTGAAGATCTAATCATTGGTGCCAGACAAGAAATGAAAAAGGTATCAGCCAATCAGCAAAATCAGAAGCCATGACAGATATACTAGTTGAATTTTGGCAATGCTGGACACAAACCTGAAAGGGTAACATGCAAGGTACATCAACACCAAAATTTATTAAAATCTAACAAAACGGTTTATTGACAAGTAGAAAAGGTTTCAGCCAATCACAAGCCCTTGCAACCATATTAAATGGAGTGACTAGTTCAACAAAGTTGTTAAAAAGATGTTAAAATGTGAAATGTTACAACACATGGATTGGTATAACAAAATTCCACATGGACATTTTCCAGGTGGACTTAAAAGTTTTTACTCAAATATCAGTAATAAGCCTTTAGTAAATGCTCACTTTTATATTGATAACCCTGATACTTTTGACGCTATTAATTTTGAACTTTAATACAATACAGCAGTGAAGAGTAGCACTGACTTCCTTAAAATGATGATATGAAGTGCAAAACAATTATAAACTGGTAAAGACACTAGGTGTGATACTTCTAACTTAAGACAATCTTCAACATTTCACCATTATTATAGCATATTAATTAGATACATAGTAAATACTTACTGGTAATGACTACACGTTCATATCTGCCAATGTATGTAACAACACCAGTAATATCACATAGGTAATCATCAGGTAAACTTCTACAAATAATAGTGACATTATAGTGAAAATTCTCCTGAAACACTAACTTGTGTGATATGTACAGCAATAAATATACCGGTATGTATAATAATGAGAAGCAGTTACTAAATAAAAACCCAAATATAAAGTTAACACAACAGTGAAATTCAAATGACAATAATTTAACATATCCTAATACTATAAATGATTTTCCCCACTAAACTAGTAATTCAAAAAGATTTGATAGCTTCTAAAAATAATGAAACTTGTTAATTAAGTTGAGAATTACAGCAACATTGCTGAAAATTAGGGAAAGAGTCAATGTCATCAGCAGCCATTAATCTACTGTTTTCACTAAAATATCTTACATTATAAGCCTTTCAAAACATATATAAATTGAATAAACTTGGTATAATACCAAGTGTAGGACAAAAACAGAATGTAGTTCAAAATACAATTTTGATTACCTAATTTGTTGTCTACTGACAAAGTTATAGTAATTATGGGGTAGAGTTATCCCCTGAGGTACTGCTGCTGGGCTGAGAATCTGAATCTCCCCTACAGGGTGATGACTGTTCATATTGATGTCTATACTATAATGTTCTAAGTCATCTGGTAGCTGAACATCAGTCATACTGGTGTAAAAACTCTTCTTCACTGTAAACCTTCTGACCAGTAAAATACAGCCACCAGTAATCCTGTAAAAATGTAAACATACACGATAAATACTTCTTGTCTGTAAACCTTCTGACCAGTAGAATACAGCCACCAGTAATTCTGTAACAATGTAAATATACACGATAAATACTTCTTCACTGTAAACCTCCTGACCAGTAAAATACAGCCACCAGTAATCCTGTAACAATGTAAACATACTTGATAAATACTTCTTGTCTGTAAACCTTCTGACCAGTAGAAAACAGCCACAAGTAATCCTGTAACAATGTAAACATACACTATAAATACTTCTTGTCTGTAAACCTTCTGACCAGTAGAATACAGCCACCTGTAATCCTGTAATCCTGTAAACATACAAGATAAATACTTCTTCACTGTAAACCTCCTGACCAAATGAATTCAGCCACCAGTAATCCTGTAATTATCAAAAAATAAATGATAAATATTTCTTCACTGTAACACTGTAAACATGATGAACACTTTGTTGACTTTGATGACTTACAAATTTAAATCACCTAACATTATGTGGAAGCAAGTTCAAATCCTTTTGTTAACTGTCGAAACAGATTACCATATAAAGAACTTACAAATATATTAAAGTGATTACAGAAAAATTTACCAAGGTAAAATACACAATAATCAATGAATATTGACAACCCCACAACACATTATTAGTCTTAACCTTAGGCTACCACAGACTTGCATATCATGTACCAAATCAAGAAATAGACTACTAGTATGTCATTTTAGATCCTAATAATGTTATTCCCCAGTCATAGTGTCACGTCTTGACCGAGCCATTGTGCAACGTTTCGTACCCCATGATTTGCAAATTTCAACTGGGTTATGCCTCGCTGCCGCAATGCTCTAGCCTTCCTGTTGTGCTTCATTGTTCAATTTTTGCTCACATTAAGTTGTAGCCACGTTCTCAAATGTAGCTAAATGTGGCGGCCAAAACATGATATCATGATTGGGGCATTAAGGATTAAAAGTCAATTTACTACCAGATGTTGTACATGTGTTGTATTCGGCAATTCAATGAAATTCAAAATCATTTATCTATTTTTATGTTCAATCTAAGTGAGTATTCTACCTGTATACAAACTTTACCTGTGGTAATACTCTGGGCACATTGAGTTCCACAATACCATGTTACAGACACCACTGTCATCACAGATCGTAAAACTGGTCTACAAGTATATAATTAAATACATGTACTAAACTGTACCCATAAAAGATAGTTAAACTGGTCTACAAGTATATAATTAAATACATGTACTAAACTGTACTCATAAAAGATAGTTAAACTGGTCTACAAGTATATAATTAAATACATGTACTAAACTGTACCCATAAAAGATAGTTAAACTAGCCTACAAGCATATAAATGATGATGATGATGATGATGATGATGATGATGATGATGATGATGATGATGTTGATGATGATGATGCTGATGATGATGTTGATGATGATGATGCTGATGCTGATGCTGATGATGATGATGATGATGATGATGAAAGGCTCTTATGATTACAAGTCGGCGACTATAACCACTAGGCCACCGCGGCCCCTGATGATACAATAGAACCAAAAGTTGAAGTTGATTGATGTACGGTTAAAACTGATAGAAGTACTAGTGGAGCTGTACAAACAAATGTGTAGCTCCAATAAGGAGAAACATGATTGACTGATATTCTTTTGTTTTATGCAAATTCAAAAGTTTACTGCACATGACATCTAACGGGTCCTTGTTAGATCTCCGTGTTCATGCTATTAGAGATTGGCATTTCAATCAGATTGTAACAACATTTTAAAGAATGTGTTTCTCACAAATAAACAACTTAAAATTAAAACAAATCTACTCATTTCTTTAGGAAATGTTAAAAAGTTACTAAAACACTTTAAAATTAAACATAGTTTTGTTCAACTTTACTAACTTGAAATGGCCATTTTTCTTCTTTGTATGGTTTAGCATAGTGTAACAGCCTTGATCTACTAAGAACTCGTACTAACAGACGTGGATTAATGGTCCGTATTTGTGTCCATTTCTTTACAACCTCTTTTATGCTGTATAGATCTTCTTTTGTCAGAGATTGTAAATCATGCTGCACTTCCTCTATCAAAAAAAGATTAGAAACATGAGATCCACCATGATTAAAATTGATGAACCCTTTGGGTCACGCACTATGCTGCAACACTATCAATTACTTTGGAATAATAACTGCAAAATACTATACTTTTATATAGATTGGATTATGATTTTTGATAGAATTAAAAAAATTTTGATCTTGGCCTTTAATAAAAGTTCATAGTAAGAAAGTTTTGGTATTAACTGATACTCCACTGCGGGTTTTATACACACATTTAAGTTGAATTGTAAAAATAAGAGCAAGTATCTACACAATAATTCTCTACCTTTTTTTCGAAGGCAAAACTTAAGAAAACATATAATTACTTTGTCTTTTCCAAACTGACCCTGTCATTTCAATACTTGACCACAGGTTCAGAAAATAGCCTCTAGTTGAGGAAAGAGTGTTGTCCAACTTTTGATTTTCGTGACAGTCAGGACACCATAACAGGTTATTAATATCTACAATTATTATAAAAAGTAACATTCATTTAAGAAAGCATGCCTATTACTTGATACTGGTTAAATATTGTGTTATAAAGGACAACATCATACTTTAGTGATATATTTGGTAGACTGTAGTGAATTTTACATTGTTAGTAAGACCAACAAATAAGGCATGCAGACCGTTCATTAATCCATTCACATAAAAATATTTTAATCAAACATTTCGTTAAAGGAGATGATCATTGAATTATTTGAAAACATCTTTGTGAAAAAATGAAACATCATAATTTATTTAATATTAACAAATACAAGAATAAATGAAAGAAAAAGAAACGGAAAAATTTTGACTGGAGGTTTTTTTATCTGTCATGCAAAACCTCAAACTGTTTACTTACCAGTAGTCAAACATGAAAAATCAAGACCAGACTTCAACTAAACAGTTTAACCAGAACACCACATGTTGGTTGTGAGATGTTTAAGGATCAAGTCATTTAATCACTATAAATTACCAAATTCAATAAAACGTCACAATCAATACACAATTTTAAGTGAAAAGAGTAAAACTGAGTTCACCTTGGATGTTATCTGTTTTCTGTTGAGATATTTTCCAGCTGTGAATTATTAGAAGATTGCTACCATTCAAATCTGTCTCATCAAAATGCAGGCTACACTTTGTCAACATGACATCTTTGTTCAGTGTCATCTATCAATAAACAAACAATTTAATTGAATTCATTTTTTTCCTTACAAAGTTCTTATTTCTGAATATTAAAACTGTCTTACTTTTTAGTTAAATAAGTTGGTAAATTGCGAAGAATAATTCTTTTTAAAACTGACACCCTATAAATACATGTACATGCAAGCATTTGGTGAAATACCACCAAGCATACATAAACATTACTCCAACAATGTTAGAGGTCAACACGATGAGATACTTTTTGTTTTTGCATCATATAACGTTCAATAGGTCGCAGTATGTAAGGTTACGTCAAACCGGCGGAGCTCATATGTTATAGGAGTAATATAAACATGTAAATAATTAACGTCTGTTATACATCCTATGTTATAACTAATCACCTTCCTTTTCTGAATGTCGGCTGATAAATCCTGATGAAGCAAAACTTTAAGTTTATATCTGGAATCGGTCAGTGTCAGCTGATAGACATCAATATTAACACAATCTAAATCTTTGTCCAGTCCTGTTTTTGAAGCATGTACTGGGTCTCTCATGTACCGTTGAATGGAAAGTATCTGCAAAAATTAATAAATATGTGTCAATTCAGGACAAATTACTATCCATATTTTACTTCCATCTGCTTTAGAAAAGTTGTGATAACAAAAAACAATTATAACACGAACTGATTGACCAAGATCACAGAAGGCAAGTAAGGTTATTACATCCATTTAGAATCAATTAATATTACAACACCACCACCATGATTACTACTACAGCACTAGTGTATCAAGTATTCTGCAACAAAGAACAAACTGATGCATGCAATGAACTATAGTGTGGGTTTGGTTTTATATGTATTTTAATTTGACCTTTGACTTCCGGACCAAAACATTGAGTTTCTATGACTCTTGGATTAATATCAGGATACGCTATTGTTAAAATTGAAATCTTTAGCTGCTTTAAATTTATTCTTTTGTGATCAACCACTTGGCCTTAACACCTTCAGGGTTGAGACAGAAATTTAATTTCATTTGATCAAGTGTTTAGAAGTTTTGGAAATTCTGTCAAATTTCCCCCTTTTCAATTCAATACCTTTGTGGTATACGACCCTTGAGTCAAGCTCGACCAATTGAACAAGTTTGTATTGACTTCTCTGAATGATGCCTCCTACCAAGTTTGGTCCAGTGGTTGGGAGAAGTCGAAAAATTGAGCCTAATTGACCACAACAAGCTAGGAGTATACTATTTTTGACCCCTGAGTCAGAGCTTCAGCAAACTGGTTTGACATACCCTAATTATATAATTACATAAGGCTACTACTTATATACATATTCAAGCATTATTAAACTCTAGCCTCTAGGCCTTCTAATTTATAATATCTAAAATGTTGTCAAATGTTCACCATTTCAGCACAAAAGTGGTACACCTAGGGGCTGAACCTCATCATTGAACAAATATGAACCCTCTTCTAGGAATGCTTCCTACTAGTACTAAGTTGGGATGAACTTTGGGTCCAGTTGTTTTGGACAAAGACTGATAGGTTTTGCATGCATGAGAAAAAGTCCACCTTAATACCGGTAAGCTTTTGGACCTTTTGGTCCAAATATAGACTAACACCAAATAACAGTTATTTTGACTACTCGGGTAATGTCATTAATGCAATGTTTCTCTATCAATTTTAAAATATTCTTGTAAGCTTAAGTGAGCTATAAGTATGAAGTACCAACTTTTACGTTTTCAATATCAGATGGAGATATTTCTAATTATGCAATTAGTACAAATATATTTATTTAAGTTAAACTATCTATATATAGCTACATTATATAAAAAATTAAGATATCTGTATAAATGCATGTATTGAATTAAAAGTAAAAGCAACATCTATAGGCTATAGCCAATGCACCAGTTAATTAACAAGAGGCCCATCGGGCCTTAACATCCATCTGGTTGAAATAGGCCAACAACTAAATATTTGCATTTGAATACTTTTGACCCCAGGGTCATGCCTTAAACAA
>JAUMGZ010213915.1:0-11813 GCA_032359645.1 Pododesmus macrochisma | reverse complement strand
AGTTTGGATAAAAATGGTCCAGTGGTTCAGGAGAAGAAGTCAAAAATATGAAAAGTTAACGACGACGGACGGACGACAGACGACGGACGGACGACGGACGGGATTTGTAAAAGAAAAGTCCACCTTGGACCTTTTGTCCAGATGGACTAAAAATGATTTAACAGTTTTTTACTTCTATAATGAAATGACCAATTACAAACAAGTGTATAACATAGCTTTACATACATTATGTTCAGCTTTTGTAAAACAGTGTCTCTAAATGAAACTTATCATTTGATATCAGACCTGCCTTATACTTTTTAGATCAACCTGCATCGACAGAGTATGGTTTTATTGGAGTTTTCTATCTCTTTAACACATTTAAGGTCACACCTGAATAATGGTATCAGCTCTATAAAACATAATACAATCATACACATGTACTGATAAATACCTGTCAGATGACACCTGACTACATGAACTAAATACATTCATTATAAAACTATTTTGCTATTGCTGTGTACAGGTATACTACATACCTACATAAACTATCTGATATATGGCTCATACAGTCTTGCATATGAAAGATGATTTTTTCATTTATAATTCATGATATTTGTGCTAGTAGATTTGATAAAGTGTAATGTAATTGTGTATTTTTTCAGTTTTAGTCCTGTCAATTTATCAAAGATAGACAAGATTTTAACAAATATTTAGCACTCAGCATGTGCTTAGTGACAATACAGTGAGATTTGATCACACCTACATGACTGATACCTTTGACCTGCTGACATTATAAGTGCTATAATATGTATCTACATACATCAATACTTTATATATCTTCTATCAGGGTCCCATTTCTGATGTTAGTGTAGCCAGTTCAGCAGGCCACAAGTTGTATTTAAACAGTTAGACTGTTTACAACAATTAGGTCTATACCTTCCAAAAACTGCTTTGACTTTGACAAGCTCTAACACTTTTAAAACCTGACTGAGTAAAACATTCTTGTATGTGTTCAAAACATACAAGACAAATATCGTTATTACAGCTGGAAACACATTAGTGTTTATTTCTCCTATTTATGTCAAATGAAACATTATATGCTACCTTTTCCATGATGTCAACACATAAAAACTACAAAGTCTAAATAATGAAGGGGAGACAATCAAAGGTCAAACTACAGGGTCTACAGAGAAATTCATAATGAAGGGGAGACAATCAAAGGTCAAACTACAAGGTCTACTGGAAAATTCAAAATGAAGGGGAGACAATCAGAGGTTAAACAATGGTCAAACAAATGTAACACTAAAATGTAGGGGATTATTGAGAAGTATGATAGAAAATTACTCATAAAACATTGAGAACAATTCTTAAATTACATTAAGTAATTACATGTACATGTATAAATATTTTAAGTATGGTATATAAATATGTAGTACGGGTAGTTGATCATTTTATTTTTCTCATACCAAATAGATTAAAATATAAGAAATGGTGTTGACTTTATACTTTTCGATTATGCTATGGAAAGTTAATAGGGTGAACTTATAAATCACACTTTAAATTTAGATAACAAAGAAATTAGTATTCATTCATGATAGGCTCATCAGAAGCTGACAGAAGTTGATATAAATGTGACTTTGTAATGAAGGCACCACAGCCCACACCTGTATAGAACAGACTCTCTCTTCTAATCAGCATAACTGCATGCATTAATTCTCTGTCAGTGTTATACTTTATCACATAGAGCATGCTTTTGAAATGAAAATCAATAAAATCATCAATATTTCACACGTTTGATGAGTTATCATCTTTCAATAAGCAGAAAAGATAAAAAAAAAATGTTAATCTTGGAATTTGAGTAGAAAATTTTTAAATGTGACAAGACGGTTTCTAAATTCTTCATTTATTTACTGTTTACTCTCTCTCTCTCTCTCTCCCTCCCTTTCCATAACTGTCATTCCTCTCTCTTCATCTGTCTGTCTATTTGTCTGTCAGATTGAGGATCATCTTTTCTCTCTCTCTCTCCCTCCCTTCCCCCTCTCTCTCTCTCTCTCTCTCTCTCTCTCTCTCTGTTTTTCTCTCTTATTTCTTCCTTTTTGACACAGTAATGATTTAACAACAACCACAGATATCATGCATTCACCTACGATGGCAGCATTAACTCCTATTAATACGAGTTTTACTAGTGATAAAAACACTCTCAGTCCTGCTTTTACCTATCCCTGAATAATTCTGATAAACCACGTTTTTTTTCTTATTAAAATTTCGTTTATGAATACATTGGCAGCTAACAAGTTTCTTTCACCTGTTGACATTCTTCTACCTCACACATCACCCTGTGACTCGACATATTTCAGTGTTATACATATTTCAATGTTATATAAATAGATTTTTATAGGCAATAAATGGTAGTAAAATCTCTCTTGACTCAGCAGACACATGTATGTGTTATCATAATAAATATACGATAAATATCACTTGAGTGAACTGTCATAAACAATCAAAAAAGCACAAAATTTGTTTTGTGTACTTTAAGATATCAAACATGTATTGTGTACAAATCAATTAGAAACTTTCAAATCAATAAACCAATATGCTTGTCTGGTTGTTGTCGTCAGAATGTGGAAGACGTTATGTACTATACATACTATCAGAGCTCACTATAAGAACCTTTATTGGCTCGTGGTACCTATCATTTCCTGCTGAACTATCAACATTGGAGAACAACAGAACATTGCCTAGTAGTATTTAGTCCTAACAGGGGTGTAATGTCACATAGAGGTACAGCACACTAAGGCAGTAATACTGAGGTAACTCATTGACATAGCAAACTGATGTAGCACTTTAAGGTTCATTTGTTTGTTTTATTGGGGTTTAAAGTCTTTTCAACTCGTGTCTAGGTCATATCGAGATGAAGGCTGCTTGTGACAGTGCACACTGATGGCGACTTTATACTGCTCTCTGACACATTAACATGATGCTTCACCAAGCCCAAACGTCATTCTCCTACCATGAAACACTTGGGACTTAGCGGGGAGTGAAAAGATTACCTTATTTTAATGTCTCAGGTGTGATAAGGCTGGGATTCTAACCCCACGGCCTACCAGCTCACGAAGCAAATGCTCTACCTCTGCCCAACTTTGCCTCTAGCACATTAAGGTAGCACAAAGGGATAGCATATTGAGACAATATACTGATCTTGATTCTGCTTGCCTATAAGAATCCCTTCCATATTTGTTTAAATTACAATATCTCCTCTTGTTTATTGAAATTCTCGGTTTTGTGATTCTTACCTTCCTCAACCCAGGATATGTCATTATCTGTGAAAGCTGGGTTAGAGACCCCTCCTTCAGGGGAGGGAACATCCCGTACTTCTTGTAAATGATTTTTCTTTGTAGGTGTTTCAGGTGGCCGTGATATAGCTGAAATGAAAATGAAAACATACAATGCTATGATATGTTACAGAATAATGTAATATCCGCTTAAACAAAGTATATATAATACCAAGATTGCAGAAATGAACATCAAGTATTCTGCAATTAATTATACAATTATAGTTTTTGAATTTTGTTTGATACATTGTCTTATGGTCAAAAGAAGAAATATTGACAGAGGGCACAACCTAAGGTGGTTATTTCTTTTTCAGTCGTTAAAACCATGCAACAACCAATATTCAGAGACTAAAATTGTTTTATTATAAGATAAAAGATAATTCATTGACAAAGTGACATCTGTCTATAGTTGGACACAGTCAATATCACTTTTAAATCAACTTTTGTTTGCATGCAAGCAGTTAATATTAATTCTAATATGAATTATGTTTCTAATTTCGTTGTTTCATTAGTGTCAATTTATTCAAAAATATACATTTGTGTTTATATTTAATATTAAGTTAATTGTGATAAAAGAGTACTAAAACTTTTTGTACTTATTGACCAATCAGCTTACACTCGCCTTGGCGATGATTTCTGTTTATATCGCATTTATCACCATAGTGAAGATGACAGGTGATCGTGAGAGAGCCTCCTTGAAGAGATACACAATATTGATAAAGTATTTATCTAAAGAAGATTGTCTTTATAACCATTACGAGGGTCATTCTCTACCATTTTTCTCACTTTGGTAGTCTTTATCAATATAATTGTGTTGGTACTTTCATGTTTTATGTCACTACCTGCAGAGGTAAGTGAACTAGATTCTATTTTTGTTATTGTATCACAGTAAAGAGAGGAGAAATGACTACCATTATATAAGTATATACATGATGACTTCATGGAATGTAACCAAATTCCAGGTATCATTAACCGACAATGTGCATTGATTTTAAACAAGACAATGATATAAGGAACAGTACAATTCACAAGAACCAACTTTATGTTGCAACACAGGAAGAACCAATTTGTCTCCTTAATTGGGGACATTTCACATTATCATCAAGTGAATACAGTAATAAAGTTTTAAAATGAGGCAAATAAACCCATCAATTAAAGTTGAAATTATCTCCCCTTTTTAAATAGAATTATCTCCCCTTTTATACATTTAGCATCACATTTTATATAATAATGACGTTTCTGATTAGAGAGGAAAATAAAAGATGAAAAGAAAATAACAGAGATTAAAAGATGAAGTGTTAGAATTTAGTTCACATGTCCAATATAGTTTTTATGTTACAAGAGTCAGTGGAACTTCAACCTGTAAATAATCATCATTGATAGAGGATCCAGTTGACCGCAGAGATTGGCCAGAGTGAAACAGTAGTGTTTAAAACAGGCATGGCTTCAATAACAAACATTTCCATTGTGTGTAATACTCAGTTAATAAAATCAATATGTTTGAACAATTCAACTGGGCAATTTTACATGGACATGCTGCCAGCAAACATATGTTGAGACAGGTAAACTGAAAAGATCCAGTTTTTATTGTCCACCATAAAATGGTCAAAATATTCAATACCAGGAAAATGGCTTTATGTCCCGGTTTTGAAATGTCTCATTAGCCATAGAATTTTTTAAGAACTTTAAGACAGGTGAGAGAAGAATTAAGGCCAAGTAGTTCGACTTTAAGTTGGAGGTATTATGAATATTAATTGTTAGATATAACAGTTGATTTGTCCAGATCAATGTGACTTATGTTAAGCTGCTCAAGAGAATCACCAGCAGACGTGTGTCTTTGATGTGCTGGTCAAGGGGATAGTTGCTTATTGCCAGGTAATTTGTGATAAGTATGTCTACAAGTCATATAATTCTTATATTGATTTGGTTGGAACTGTGCCAAAACACAAGAAAAGTGTCATGCTTTTCCCAGTTTGGAATAAACTAAACGATTCCATAGTATCTGAAATTATTAGCACTTTTATATTCGTCTGCAAACTTACAGTAGTTGGAATGCCGTGTTGGTTTGCAAAGACAATGTTCGAGTTTGTTAAAATGCGATGTTTATATTTTGAATTCAACTCTCGTAAGACGGGTATTCAGATGGAAAGTGTGATATAAAAGATTGACTTTTGAAGCTGTATCGAAAAACGTTTTTAAATGAAACAACAGTGCCACTCGTTATGACGCATGCAGTGTTAACTGGTTGGGAAGATTGAGATTCTGTTAATGAGTTAAATCCATATTAATTCATCTACCTAACTATTCATTATGGTGGATTAGTTTTATGGTGTGTGTTGTCTATCTACTTTCACTTTGCGGTTTGATGTTTGGTGGCCATTTGCCCTGGTCGTCGGTACCTCTTGGTTCACGTGTCCTTCTGTGCTTCACTTAACATCAACAGCAAGCACTTCTCGGTGCATAACCGCAATTTATAATCGAGTTTCTATATTCCTGAAACTATAACCATTTCTGCTGCAATCTTTACGATTGATGTTGACTTCAGTTATTATCGATATAATGTCAAGTGCACCAAAATGACCTACCAACAGGATCGATAATACAAATAAATATGAACACAATACCTAGGTGATTGTTTTTAACTTAAAAGGGCAGTACTGCTTGAAAACCCGTTATAAAAGCAATGGCGGTGTATTCGTGAGCCACAAACCCCCAACAAGTGACACAGTACTAATGTCTCTGTTCTACTTCCGTATCTGTTCCGACCGGTGTTTGGACCCCGTAAAAACCAAAGTAACACAGTACCAATTCGGAATTATCTGATTCTGAACCCCGGTCAGAATTTGTTTCTACTGATATGAACAATAACTATCCGTGAGAGAAAAGCAAAGCTAGCAATTTGGCATATCTGAAATTGGAAGCATTTAATATCCCCAAAACGACTTTCTTCAGAATTAAAACCATATGAAAGTACAGAATGTTGTCCTTGGCCAACTTATAAATCAATAAAAACAAGTATCAAACATTTTTTAAACTGATTGCAATATAAGAAAATTGAGCAGATGCGGTCTGAAATGTCCCATTTGAAAATAAGCACCGGAGAGCTTCCACAGAAGCTACTTACCTGTGGCCGTGGTACTTGCCTTAAAGCTTAAATAAACGACAAAAAGTTAAATATAAGGAGATTAATGATCCACCTAATTCGGCTTGTGTTAATAAGAGCAATGTTAAATGTCGCTGTGACTTTAGAATACGTTCTGAATGGACCAACGTTAGTACAAGAACTTTGTAATGAATAGGTCATTATGTGAGTATTAAAATAAATCATAAATGTTAATGAATAGGTCTTGACTATCGCTGTCTTCTTTGTTATTCCTAGATTAAAATGTATTTGTTTTCAATTAGTTCGCAAACACGTTCAACATAATATGAAATAGAGCCAAGATCAATTGAAATTTCACCAGAAAACATTCTCTCGATTGCATTGAAAAAGTGCGTTTCTATATTTTAACGATGTTTCAACGAGAAATAAAAAAAAATGTGGTTTCTTTTATTATTATTATTATTATTATTATTACAACGCGAAATTTTAGACTTATCAAATTTAAAATAATTTCCTGTAATTGAAGAAAAATAGTTTGAGGTGGTTTCCAGAAAATGATTTTCCGTAGTTCTCGTGTCATATATTATTATAGTAACTTCCTTGTAATAAGAAGCATTTGTCCGTCACTTTATTGTGACAAGGTCTAGTCCTTTAACAAATATTATGATAGCAATCACACACAGTAGATGTAATATTTACACTCTATGATAACACACGGCGGGTATCTTTCTTAACTTGTATCCTGATAGAAAGATAACACAAGTCAAGGTATTGATACTCGGCAAACACAAGTTATAAACAATTGTACAACAATGCTGACACTTGTCACGCTATCCAAGGGAGCAGTATACACATCTATAAATATTGAGACATCAAACAATAAAAGAGTTTATATTTATTGTCATATGATGGTATAACGTCTTTATATTGATTGATAGCTTCAAGAAAAAAGGAAAAACTGCACACAACACGACACTGTCTCACATATGATATACAACCACACACCTCGGGGCCGGATTAACGACAGCTTTTCGTAAACCTTTCATATTTAATTATTGATCCGCTGGTGTTATATAAATATGTCTAGATTTCACGTATCATTTTGTCTGTGTAATTTACAACAATCATATTTATGCAGTCATTCCGGCGGTCGAATGCCACTGAATTTTAATTGTTCAGGGTAATAATGAAACTGGCTTATGTTTGATTCCAAAGAAAAAGAACATGAATTCTTCCTATGTTATCCATCCCTTTTAAACATTTACACGAACTACTTAATTATAAGTGAGTTAACCGTAGACCGAAATCTGATGAGACCATCCGTAGTAGAAGAATCCGGGCCAACGTCGCTAGCGCCCAGAAAACATTGAATTGTTATGCAAACTAAGGTAATAAATTCGACACATCAGTCGCAATACACCAGTCAATTATGACACAGGCATTACGACATATATAAAGAGTTGACATATCGATACTAGAGGGCATGCATGAAATTAACATTAGGCGCGAAAAGTGTCGACAAAAACAGACAGCTCTTAATTGGACCTAGGAAAATGCCCGAGGTCTGCCGAGTTCCTAGACACAGAACGAGACGCCAAAATACAGAAATAAACGAGATTTTTTTCCTTGTACACAAATGTATGTTCGAGGTGTTGTTTTTTTTATCATGGTCACACTCTATCACATTAATGTATCGATTGATTCAATGGACGGTCTAGTGATCGGTTTTTGTGGTGTAATAGTAACACGTGACTTGTCAAACTATTGTTTTTGCATGTGCGCGCACTTAAGACATAAGACTGCACACTTCCGGTTTTCGTGAACGTTTTTGGCATAGCAAAAGGGGACTTTTAGCCGATAAACTAATATGAAATAATGAAATAACTTATCAACCCTCTAAAGCAGCAGAAAAACATAGATAAAAAGAAGTCTGATTTTTTATATTCACTCGTCAAAACTATAAATACCAAGCAGGCGTATTTTGTTACGGTAGACTGCACCATGTTAATTGTAGCTTTCATCGGAGCACGGATCACATTCCTACAAATACCTATAATCTTTTCACTGTCAACCAATAGAATACACAGCAACATGTTCAGTCGGCGGAACAAACTAGCAGAAGACACAGACAAGATGGTCAATTCGTTTTGTCTGATAAGTCTCTCCAAGGTTGTTTGTGTTTCCACAGTGAATACAAATTGTTTGGTTATTATTTCAACACCATGATCAATACTGCAGGTACTTTGTAATCTGGTTAAAGGCACTCGCACCTGTTTATCAACCTGATAATCAAGTTTGAGTCATACTAAAGGAGAGATCACACAAGATCGATTCTTACAAAATTATATCTTTTTGAAAAAAAACAGTTACTTAATGAAAGTACCGCATGTATGCAGGAACAGAACATATTCTGTTTTTCACCACTTTAAAATTAAAAATGAACGAGTGACTGATTAACATTACAAGATTATTGACGTATATTAACAATAAATGTCTGCTGTGTCTGTTAATCTCGTACCAAGGGTTCATGGAGGACATGGTGAATTATTAAAACGATCATCGAGTCTTGTACAGACGGTGTGCATACCCGACTACTAGAATATTATAATCAAACTTTCAGCAATTAACCTAATTACATAAGATAATATAATACTCTGAATTAACATGTTTGTCTTCGTTTACATTGAGGATGCCTGGTTGTATATGTTGACTGCAGTGCCATGAAAGTAGGCTTAACTGTCGTCTTTCTCTCCTGAAATGTATCTATATTTTGTTTTGATTAAATTATTTACAATTTACACCTCATTAATCCAGGTATTTCTACACATGACATTGAAAGTGTGTGCATCAGCAATGATTACAACCGTAATTACTACTGTGTATCTGACAGACTGTGTATAAGTTTGGCTATGTCTACATATAATGTGAGAAAGTGACGACAATTCAATTTAGCCATCATGTCTTCTAAAGAAAGTGACGTAAGTAGTACCAGTGAGTTATTCTAGAATTATTCGTGGTATACTGTAATTGGATAGATTAATCGAAACAACTTTGTATGTAGTAAGTTCCCGCCAGTTCTATCGAGTGTTTAATAATTCACAAAAATTATTCATAGATTTTCTAGATACACCTCTAAGACAAATTGCTTCGTTTCAAGCAAAATCGATGATGTTTATCGAAAGAAATCAACTTTAACGTGTTTAATGAACGCTTCCGCCTACATTTCACAATCAATGACGTAGATATACTAAGAACACAGTCTGGGAAACTGAGACAAGTTCCTACAACGATAGATAACCCATATGTCAGAGTAGTTCGTCCATACTCCCAAGTCGAGCCACCACACAACTATACAACGGATTTGCATTGAACGCACGGAAACCTAAAGGATTACCGAATTCATATAATTTCAAAATGATATTATTTAAATACAAAAATGCAATCTGAATCATGCCTCCCATAGATATGATATTTATAAGAGGAAAGAGCCAAAACTGCGTGCGAGACACACTTCTCATGAATTCCAGGTGTTGCTTCGAAGCAGCCGTCATTAATGGCCGCTTTAGAAATGAATTTAGAATAGACAAGACCTCTGTAAATCAAAGCTACAAAGCCAAAGAAGGTGGATGTGTGTAAAAACCACGATGGTAATGATTGACAAAAACCTCATTCCAACAATACTATAAAATTGTTTTGCCAAAAATAACTTTAACTCATTATTCTGGAACGTTTACAAGTAGGGATCACTAGGGATAAGAATATGTAGGAACGCTAGATGATCTTATTACAAGAAAGCCAGGGAACTGCCCAGTTGACCAGCAACGCATGCCACGGTGATCTGGAGCTATTGCGATGTGTATTGAGTCCACTTCGCAACCTTGTTTCCGTCAACAATTTTAAATTTTCTACAAACAACTAACTATTAATGTCAAACCAGCGAACCAACTTCTCGTTGTCACGTGCCTGGAAAATACGTTACTGTGGTATGTTTCTTGTCCGTGAAGAGTTAATGTCAATGAAAATCGTTATTCATACCAAACCCAGCAAGTTTGAGATAATTGTTCGTAACCGTCTATTCTTTTATATTCTCTCAATTTTAAGTTTTACAAAAGAACATTCACGGTAGCTGCTGTCATCGGATATGTTTGACTTGCTCTGATTTTTATGCCATGTCTAAGTTTGATGCTTGCTGGTATTTGCCTTGTTTGTTTATTTATTGGCCAATCCTTTTGATTCAGACGGCACTAATCTTCCCTATGTACCGCACCTATTTTCCATTCTGTGTGACAGTATCTTAAAAACAAGCCTCGTGTTTATATATAAAATATCTGTGGATTTCTGTAGGGGTACACGCTATAGTGGGTTGACGACACGAGGGTCACTCCTAAAGTCTAACACCATAAACTCGTACACAAGGTTTAAGCTTGAGCAATCACAATTTTTTGTCTCTATGTTACACTACGTTTATCCCTACCTCCTACACATGTAGCCACGTGAAACAAGAATCCTACGGGTATACAGGTCATTACAAAGGACAAAATGACCAGTTAGTTCGGCGAAAGAAGTGGACAGTGCTTGGGGTGTTTTTTGTACAACAGGTGTTGTTCTTGTATCGGATGGAGAATGTTGGAATGCCTCGCGATAAAGAATGACCTGGACCAAGTATTCCGTGTTGCTATAAAATGAAGTGCGAGTATTAACTCCGGGGCATAATGTCGCTCCATCATAAATACACATGACCGAACCAAATCATTTAACAAGAACTAACACTCGTATTTATAGAACACGTTTTACATACATTAAATTCACGCCTCAAGCACTTGTTGTGGTCTTATCGTAATTCAGTATTTTTCAAATGTCAAAATGCTAAACCGCACTTTTAATGGGAGTTCTTGTAATGCTCATGTAAATTAGAATGATGTCACAAAATTCCGCGCTGTTAAGCAAAACAAAATATGCATTTAAGATATAAAATATTGCAATAGAGTTCCGGTATTTTCCAACAAATAGCCAGGCTTGTGTTCACTTGAATGTGTCTTCATTAACATAGATATGCATCAAACATTATAATTAAGGTAGTCTGTATTTCAATGATTTTGTAAGATATTATATACTACCGTTTTGTGACTGCGATACATAATCTACACATCATTTTGTGACTATGTGATAGACTAACTACCGTTTTGTGACTGCGGTACATAATCTACACATCATTTTGTGACTATGTGATAGACTAACTACCGTTTTGTGACTGCGGTACATAATCTACACATCATTTTGTGACTATGTGATAGACTAACTACCGTTTTGTGACTGCGGTACATAATCTACACATCATTTTGTGACTATGTGATAGACTAACTACCGTTTTGTGACTGCGGTACATAATCTACACA
>JAUMGZ010213904.1:0-11813 GCA_032359645.1 Pododesmus macrochisma | reverse complement strand
TGAGGCTGACTGAGCAAATCCCAATGAAGATGGAATGTCAGAGGAGTGTCAACCATTAGGCTTAGAAGCTTTAGAAACCACGGTTGCCTCGACCAGGCTGGGGCATACAGAAGATGGCTTGTTTGTTTAATTAGGGCTGTTCCTTGAACTTCTGAAGCACCCTACCCATAAGGTTGAACGGGGCCAAGGCATAATCCATCAAGTTGCCCCATGTCAGATAGAGAGAGAGAGAGAGAGAGAGAGAGAGAGAGAGAGAGAGAGCTTTCAATGCCCAACCAATCTTGTCTGGAATCAGAGACACGTAAGTCCAAAGCCAGAAATTGAAAGTCATGGCAAACACGTTCACACGGGGCCAGTTGAAAACCCTGTAGATTGTCTCAAAGAATAAGGCTTTCAGGGTCATTTATGCGAGGAATGGTTTCTGAGATCTGGACAGGGTGCCGGCTAAGAGATTCAGATGACCTGGAAGGTGTCTTAGCGAAAGAGTGAGACCACATTCCTTGCTGAGCAGAAGGACCTTCGAGGCCAGGGCACACAGAATGTGAGACCGTGTACCCCCGATTCTCATAATAAGCCACGAATGCAGAATTGTCTGAGACCCGACAGACAACCTGACCCTGCAGATAGACAAATTCCCTATAGAGCAAACACAACGGCCCTCATCTCGATAACATTGATGTGTTCCGAGAGCTGTTTGCCTGCCCAAATGCCTGAAAAAAAGACTTACCGTTGAGGTAGAAGATAACTTACAAGAGAAACTCCTGCTAGATCATTGTTTTTCACTGTCCATCACATTACAAAACTCTTCACCGACTAGAGTAAAGAAATTCAGGCATACATGTACCACTGTTGGGAGGCGCATGACCAATTGGAGAGAAGATACAGCTGAAGGGGTCTGATATGAAGGCGTCCCAATGTGATAGCATCTGCCAAAGAGTTCAGGAACCCCAGAAGGCACAGAAAACAACCCACCTTCACCCTCTCTAGGTTGATCAGAAGAATCACAAGTTCCCTGGACGACTTCTCTCAAATTTTAGCGATGGAGGCATGAAACGGCATTAGTTCGAATAGAACTTGTTGCTTAGGAAGACGATCTCCTAAGACGGCAGAGTCTTTGACTTCTCACTGGAAGGGATTAATCACAACATTAGCAGAACCTTCAGGACCACTCTGGTGTTTTCTCGTAACTACGAAGGCCGATAGCGGCCGACAGTTTACGCTTCGTTTAAACTTGTGTGTAGAAAGTCAATGTACACTTATCATTCAAAACGTGTACATTGACTATCTACATACATGTGTGTGTATAAAGTCAATGCACACTTTTCATTCAACAAGTGTTCATTGACTTTCTACACACAAATTTTAACCAATTCTATAAACAAGTGATGAGGTCACGGAAGGTTAATTTGTTATCAACACCCTTGTATTGTAATAAGAAGAGCAGTCACATGTGTGTTCTCTCGCAACGTTAATGCCAATAAGGAATGTAATGTGGTATGAATTGGTACAATAATCACCATTGAAGGGAATATATACTACAACCAATAAATAAATTTGTCATAGAAGTTCTTGGATCAAGCGGCCACAGTGATCCCCTTATAATATAGACCGAAATTGGTACACGAAATAACGAAATGGTAAACATCGGCCAAAATAGATATGCGACGACGACGACAAATTGGAAGAGCAAAAGTCCACTTGAACATTGTCCATAGGCAACCGTAAGTGTCCGCCAAATTATTGTTTCACTAGCGGGTGTTGTAACACTAAGGGTTGCTAAACGGCCGCTGGATACATAGTTAGTACATGTATATGAATGTCAACAGTTACCATTCGTGTCTAAATTTAAGAATTCTAAAATTCTATAACAAACCTTTCATCAAGAAAAGTGTGTATCAGTTGTGCGGTATAACACTCCCCTTTTATTGAATAAATGAATTTATTACAAACACATTTTTGTACCTATGAGTTTGAGTTTAATTCTGTACAATTTCAAAGATGAAAAGTGTCTTGCTGTTTTTGTATTAATATATTAAATGTTTCGTTTTAAATGCGCAATTTACCACAACTTTTTTTGTCGCAGTAGTCTTTCTTGACAATTTTGTGGCCCGCTGTCGCTCGTATGTGTTGTATATTTATCTTTGTTTTTAACAGACACCATAAAAACATCTTGCCCAGCTAGTGTCACTTACGACCAGTTGGTTTTCAGGTGTACCCTCGAACGTTCGACAATGTACCAAAGTGGCATTGATGGATCACAATTTATCCTTCCGGCTTCTCCTCCCTATATAGTTCCTTTCTTTTATATTGTCTGAATTGTTATCCTTGTCTTTTCTTTTCCGTAAATAAACATTCGTTTTAATATGAACTTAGTCACTAAAACACAAACTCATTATTAAATCAGTGCACGTCATAATCAATTTTTAAAACGCTTTACATAGATATTTGCCGCCTTTTAATATCAAACGCAAATTAATATTTTCCTTATCGGCATTGATGCTGAGAGAGAACATATATGTGACTGCTCTTCTTGTTACAATACAAGGGTGTTGATAACAAATTAACCTTCCGTGACCTCATCCGTTGTTTATAGCCTTAGTTAAAATTTGTGTGTAGAAAGGCAATGCACACTTTTTGAATAAAAAGTGTATATTGACTTTACACACACACACACATGTATGTAGAAAGTCAAGAATGAAAAGTGTGCATTAACTTTACACACACATATGTATGTAGAAAGTCAATGTACACTTTTTTAATGAAAAGTGTACATTGACTTTCTAAACACTAGTTTAAACGAAGTGTAAACTGTCGGCCGCTGTCGGCTTTCGTAGTTATACGGGACAAAATGATGAATCATCTTGATGATAACGAGTTACTTTCAAAACATCAGTTTTGGATTCAGATCAGGAAGATCAACAGTCATTCAACTTTTAGAAAACAGTAGAGAAAATAACAGAAACAATGGCCAGAGGGAAAAAACATTGACATTGCGTACCTGAACTCCAGGAAGGCTTTTGATACGGTATCACCACAGGTACTTGGGGTAAATGTGCATTAGATTTGAAACTAGATAAATATGGTATAAAAACCGTATTGAAGGAAAGGTGCAAAGCTGGATAAAGATATTTCTATCTAACAGAAAACAAAGAGTAATGATTCATGGAACCCTTCTAACTGGAAGGACGAGTGCCCCAAGGGAGCGTCCTTGGCCCAATATTATTCTTGGTCTTTATAAATGACTTGCCAGACATTGTTGAATCTATGGTACAAAGGTTCGCAGATGACACAAAGTTAATGGACGAACAAGAAGAAGAACGCCCAGGACATAGGCTGCAGACGGACTTATTAATTAATTAATTAATTATTGTCCCACTGGTCAGAAAAGTGGCAACTAAAGTTTGATGTTGAGAAATGCAAAACAATGCATATAGGATTAAACAACAGAAAATGTTGAATTCCGTGCAGGTTAATGATGACATCACTGAAATGAACCAGGCACCCCGAAGAAAAAGATCTGGGACCTTATCGTGGTGACTGGTGGGAGGTTTGAGTGTCTCGATGACGTGGAAAGCTATGCTGGCGGAAACTTGTGTTCTTGGTAGGGACACTCAAGTCAGACAGGTTGGAGGGTAGAGTACAAAATTGCAATCTGAAACATGCCTCCGATAAATATGATATTTATACGAGGAAAGAGCCAAAGCTCCGTGTGAGACACCCATGTCGCGAACCCCAGATCTTACTTCGAAGCAGCCATTATGAATGGACGCTATAGAAAAAAATAATTTAGAATAGACAAGACTTCGGTTAAGCAAAGCTACAGAGCTTTAGAGACCATACAAAGATCAGCACGTCCTTCGGGAGATTTTTTAACCCATGTAAAGTTCGGCAGAAGAGTAGGCGGAATCGCCGTTGCATGGTCTCATTCTTCTTTCTGATGTATCTTGTTTCTGTCGCCGCTTCTCTTCCTGTCCTATCGTATGGTTTCTCTCCTTTGGTCTTTTGTCACGATATTGGCGAAATACTCTGGAAGTGAAGTTAAACAAGAAAACAATCCAAAAGAAAGGTGCAATTTACTCCATATGGACACACTCCCAGGTCTAAACGTATAAATGTTGCAGATTCTGAATGGAAGGATACTGATTGGGAAGTGATAAACTCCAAAGACGCATGCCCACAAACTGGAAGTGAATTCGTTGTGGAAGGAAGCACTAATCTAATATCAGAGGATGTTCCCCGGAATTTGATTTCGGACGTTCTATTAAGTTGGAAAACGCCGGGTGTTTTACAGACTTTTGAAATATATCTACGTTTAGTTTCAACAGGGAAGTTTCCTTTAGATAATATCTCATTTCTACTCTTTCTCGAAACTGTCCGAATTTTGGGATGCCCTGTCTCCACACAAATGTGGTACTCGCCTGCAACGAAGAGGGTTTAGAAAATTGGGAGGAACTTATCACAAAATGCTATTGGGAGGTGCGAAGCATACTTGACAACTGGGCCAGAATACCCGGAACCTCAAATAATTCAGACCTGGTGATGCAGCTATTAACTTTGCTATTCCCAATGTGAAGATTATCACCGACTATTCTTTGAATAACCTTGATATCCCTAGGCTTATGTCACCAGGATGTCTTAATCACATCCAAGTGGCCTAGACAAAGTTCAGTTCAGCTCGGGAACGTAGATATGTTTGAATTCGAAGATTGGGAAAAACTGTGCGAGAAAAACGCCTTGTACATTTTGAAATGTTTTTACCTCTAGTTTTCCCAATCTTCGAAGTCGAACATATCTACGTCCCGCCATCTTTGTTCAGGCCACTTAGTACCTTCTTGGCATGTGCACATAACATAAATGAAGTCTTATCACTGGTCTATATATTGTCTAGGATGTGATGAAGACATCCCGGTGCCATTCGCCTAGGGATATCAAGGGTATTCAAATAATAGTAAGTGATAATCAAAGTCTGTCAAACACCCGGCAAATGCAAATGTTCATTTGACCATTTCTAGAATGATGTGATCTATGTTTTAAAACCACCTTTTACTATATTTGCTGGATTAAAGAAATCGATGTTAACGTCATTGCCTGATCAGTTGTTAAAAATACTGTTCAGTGTCTAGCTTTTATCCTTAAATAGTCGTCTATTTAGAAACCATAGTATCTGATGTTAATGATAAAAGAGATGTATATCGATCTTTTATTTTGCTGCTTTGGTCTCTACATTACTTGCTGAAATGGTGGAACTGTACAGTCATCTGGAATGGGGTGCTGGTGTTTGCCTGAACACCAGATTCCTTTTGTTAGTCAAGGGAAAAGAGCTGTCCAGTTCGCTGGTTCATAGAGGCTCGATACAATGTTTAACCCTTTGGGGTTTGCTCAGTTGTCTGCGGTGGCATGTTGTACTGAGCAGTTAGAGGACCAGCGGGTAACTCAATTTGGAAGTTTTCTCACCTGCATACGATTGGTGTCCTTCACAATCCATGTTGGCCCCTTTCTTTCAAACACAAGGATTTGGAGATGAAGCACGGCATCGTTAACGCCATAGGGACCAAAAGATCGGTTCTTAGAAAGGGAAAAGTAAATTATTTTTTGGGAAATAATTCAGATAAGAAGCATTATTTTCTGGCGGATTCTAGTAAATAAATGTTCCGGTGAGTGGTATATAAAATGACAGTTTTGTGTTCCTTAACAATATAAAAAAAAATCGTGCGGAAACAATTTGTCGGCACCCAAGAGTGTTTTGTGCCGTTTTTATTAAATAGCTTAAAACTCTGCCACTACGAACAATACCAGAAGCGACATTCGTTCAAGGGGCAGATGAATCTCGGCCTAGGAATACCCTCATATAGGTGTTCTTCCTGACGTGATTGAGACCGTGACATGTCTTAGGATTGTTGCAGTTGGTCAGTACCCTATAGAAGAAACAGAGATATTTCCATTTTAAAGTTCTTCGATGACAATCTGGTTCCCCTTAGCATTAGCCACTTTCCTTATCTTCCAGATGGAGAAAGAGACGAATAAGGGCTAAAACATAACCACAGGAAGCGAGCCGCTCAAAAGGGCTCCATTACACAGTCACAGATGCCAAGACGACCTCTGACATCTAAGAGGTCCTAAGTTTTGACCACCTCTTGTTCTACCATCCCCTCATAGGCAACAGAGGTTAGCAGGTTGCTTCCGGGTTCCTCAATCAGAGGACATCCCTGTAACCTCAGATATAAATTCCTTTGAGTTTGCAAAATCAATATCAGGCAATTTATTCTACCTCTACCTCGACCGCAGAGCCAATATTCTTCCCGCCCCTAGCAATTTGGAGACAGAACAGTCTAAGAGGAACTAATGGTCCCTCAATGGTTACCAGAATTTATTCTTAGATATTTCTTGTTGGCAAGAAGTCCGGCAAATGAACGTCCATCATAAACCTAAAGTGCTTTGTTCGCTTGAACTCCTTACTTCCGGATGGAGACACACCGATGTTTTATCCGTGCAATATGTCCAGGGTTATGGGCTACTTTAATAGATGTTGAAGCTTCCTACTACCTGTTCCCATCAAGAAGTGTGCTATTAAATTTCCCCGATTATACAGACGGCTCTACCAGTTTTGTGCTCTCCCTTTTAAGATCACAACATCTCCTCTGGTTTTATGAAGCTTTAAGGGTGTACTCGGGATTTCTACACCATTGGGGAGTAGTCATTATATTCACGTATTTTCTACACCATTGGGGAGTAGTCATTATATTCACGTATTTTCCAATGAGTTCTGAATGCTTCTCCCAGTGAATCTTTTTGTGATGTCGCATATTCACGAAGTGTGGCTACTCAAAAACTCGAAAGATCTCGCTCAAAATCTAAATCTCCAAAATCGCTATTATTCATATATCATTCATCAAAACATACGACTTCCCCACACTTTACACTTCTTTACCACATGCTAATTTAAGTAAAAATCTCAATTATCATGCTTTTCATGAGTAAAACAGGCAATCGCAGGTATAAATACACTGTTGTTAAGGGTACGGCTACATACTTTGTCAAAGGAAATTCAAGACGAATTGAAGACGATGTTGTTAGAATTCTAAGCTTTCTTATCTAGCCGATTATTTGAATTCCTATAGGGACCAATTGTGCTCCATTACTAGCGGACCTATTTCTTTACTCGTAAGGGCAGAATTTATCCAAAAGTTAATCAGTTCCAAGAAAAAAACTTTGGCACTGTCTCTTAATTTTACTTTTCTCTACATAGATGGTGTCTCGTTATTGAATAATAAACATTTCGGTGATTACGTGGACATTATACATGTCAATCCTTTGGAACTCAAAATTAGAGACACAACCTGTTCAACCAAACTTTATGACAAACGTGACGCCTTCAGTTTTCCCATACTGTAGTCAACTTCCCATTTGTTGAAAGTAACATAACCATCTCACCTGCATATGGTGTTTATGCGTCCCAAATAAAATATTTTTAAACTAAACTAACTAATTAGAAATTCGAGAGCTTGTTCTTAGTACCAGGACTTTGTCACAAGAGGATTGCTGTTGACATTCAAGGTTTTGAGGCCGGGTTATACGCTACACAGACTTCACGATATAGTAGAGAAATATGATAAGTGTTACAGTATTTCTGATATAATTATAGATATAAGCCCTATGTAAATAGTTTGAGTTTCTTAAAAGCCAATATTGTGTGTGAGGGGACTGCGTCATTTTATTCCAGGTCCATAATATACTCCAAGTAATTTAATACATGAATTCTAAATATGTGTGCTTGACTGATTGACATTTCGGCTTTCCCACTCCATCCCCCCTTTTTAGTCCATCTGGACCAAAGGTACAAGATTGACTTTTCTCTTACAAATTGTGTCTGTCGTTAACTTTTCACATTTTTGACTTCTTCTATTATAGTTGGACTAATTTCATCCAAACTTAGTAGGAATTATCCCTAAGGGAAGGGAATTCAGATTTGTTCAAATGATGGCGTTCGGCCCCCAGGGGGCCAAAATGGAGAACATTTGACAATATTTCTAAAATCTTCTTAAAAACTAGAAGGCCTAGAGCTTAATGCTTTGGTATGTAGTAATTTTAGGCCATAGAGAACCAATTTTGTTCAAGGCATGACTTCAGTTAAAAAAATTTACTCGTTTTAAGGTCAAAGTTCATCATTATTGTAAATATGTCAATTTTTCACATTTTTGACTTCTTATCCAAAACTACTGGACCATTTGCATTCAAACTAAGAAGAAGGCATCCCTTGGACAAAGGGGTTCAAATTTGTTCAAATGATGGGGTTCAGCCCCTAGGTGACGCCTTTTTGGGGAATATTTTACAAAATTTCAAAAATGTCTTAGAAGGCAAAGAGCTTTAATACTTTGGTATGTAGTAACTTTTGGGCATGGAGACCCAAGTTTGTTCAAGGCGTGACCCTTGGGTCAAAAAATAGATTATGCATTTTGGGGTCAAAGTTCATTACTATATATATAGCAAATATGTGAACTTTTCACATTTTCGACTTCTTGTCCGATTCTACTAGACCAATTTCATCTAAAATTTCTTAGAAAGCATCCCTACAATGAGGTGGTTCAAATTTGTTCAAATAGTGGAGTTTTGCTCCCCCAGGGCGCCTTTTTGGGCTCAAATGGGGAAATTTGACAAAATTTTAAAAATCTTTTTGAAGGCCTAGTGCTAAATGCGTTGGCATATAGTAACTTTGGGGCATGGAGGATGCAGTTTGTTGAAGGCACGAACCTTGGGTCAAAAGTATTCAAATGCAAAATTTTACTCAACCAGTTGGACGTTTAGGCCTGGCAGGCCTCTTTTTCTTTATTTTCAAGTCAGTCAGTCGGTGCGTCTTTCACTATATACTGTATTATGCATATTATTACAACAATTTTACATTATCTTTGCTAGCTATAGTACTGGGTTGTCCCATACAACTGTGTTCATCTTATATTTTGACAATGCTATTTTCCTATTTCTGCTCGGATGTGGTTTTTGCTTCTTCATGACTGGAATTAGGATGCGGGATGAGGGTATCTCACACATGAGTACTTGTTCTATCTTCTTGTAGAAATTTATTTAATTGTGGCATGTTTAAATTTGAAATTTTGTTAATACTTTTCCTGTCAAGTTTCTAGTAAGCGTCATAATAGCTCCCAAGCCTTAGTTTTATGTTCGCATTCATTTCATGTTGAGGATTGTTCATTTGCAGTTATGCCTCACATATGGTTTAATATTTTGTCCCTTTTATTAAACTCATATAGTATGAATTAACATTTAAATTATCAATACATGTACTGGTTTTACAACATAATTATTATAATTAGTTAAGACTATGTATACCCCGCTTCAACGAATATAGTGCTTGCCTTGTCCGTCCATGCGTCCGTCCGTGTGTCCGTCCTTCCGTCCGAAAACAGTTTCCAGAGCAGATATTCCATGTTTTTCCACGTATTGTAATGAAACTTAGTATAAGGTTACTTGTGTGGCGGTGTGTCGCGTACCATAATTAGGTCGGCTTGTTATATAAATATATTATTAAAAATATATATATACATGAATAATCAAAGACAGACAGACGGACGGACGGACGGACGGACGGACGGACTGACTGACTTTTGATTGAATGACTGATTTTGCAACCTCTACCTTGACCTACATTATTGAATATTGGTTTCCGGAGCATATCTCCAATTTTTTTTACGTAATTGTAATTGTAATAAAACTGAATACAAGGGTACTTGTGTGGAAGACGGTGTGTCGCTACGACCTCTACTTTGACCTTTGAACTACATTATTGAATATTGGTTTCCGGTGCTTTTTCTCCTTTTCTTTTTCGTCATGATATTAATGGCAGATTATTATGGCGACGACATTCTTGACAAGAAGTCAAAAATGTCTCGGTCAATCAGAAGCCATGGTGGCCATTTTGGATGGAGTTTGGCAACATCAGACACAAATCTGAAAGGGGACAATGCAAGGAACGTATTCATCAAGTTTCATGAAAAACTGACAAACGGTTCTTGATAAGAAGTAAAACAAGAGGCCCCTGGGGCCTTAAAGTCCATCTGGATTGGCATTTGAATGTTTTTAAGTCTAGGGCAACACCTTGAACAAAGTTGGTTCTCTATGCCCCAAAGTTACTACAAACCACAGCATTAAGCACTAGGCCATCTAGTTTATCAGATTTTAGAAATTGTGTCAAACTTTCCCCATTTGGGCCCCTAAGTGACCTTCCCTGAATACTGAGCCCCATCATTTGAACAAATTTTTACCCGTTTTACCTAAGGATGACATCTTCCAAGTTTCGATGAAATTGGTCCAGTAGTGTTTGACAAGAAGTCGCAAATGTGAAAAAGTATAATTTCTGCTATATATATATATATAGTATTGATTTTTGACCTCAAAATGTGTGACCTTTTTTTACCCCCTGGTCATGCCTTGAAGAAACTTGTTTTTCCATTCCCTAATGTGACTACAACCAAAGCATAAGGTTCCAGGCCATCCAGTTTGTTAAAAGATTTTTGTCAAATTTTATCCATTATGGTACCTATAGTGGCGCCCCCTGGGGGCTGAGCCCCTTCATTTGAACAGATCTGAACCCCCTTCCCCTAGGGATACTTCCTACTAAGTTTGTAAGAAACTGGTCCAGTTATTTTGGACAAGAAGTTAAAAATATAAAAAGCTTACATAGTTGCTATAGTGTTGAACTTTGATCCCAAAACGTGTAACCTATTTTTGACCCCAGGGTCACGCCTTATTTCTCCATGCCCTAAACTTACTACATACCAAAACATTAAGCTCTAGGCCTTCTAGATTATTAGAAGATTTTTGAAGCTTTGACAAATTTCCCCCCTTTTTGCCCCCTAGTAACCTAGCCCCTTCATTTGAACAAATATGAATCCCCTTCCCCTAGGGATACTTTCTACCAAGATTTGATAAAAATGGTCCAGTGGATTCAGGAGTGGAAGTCGAAAATGTTAAAAGTTAATGACGACGGACGGACGAGTATGAGAAAAGTCTCAGCAAATCAGAAACCACGGCAGCCATATTAGATGGAATTGAGCAAAATCGAACATACATCTGAAGGTGGCCCATGCAAGGAACATTTCTAGCAAGTTTGGTCAAAATTGCATCAGTAGTTTTTGAGAAGAAGTTTAACATGTGAAAGTCAATGACGGACGGAGATGATTGACGAATTGGTATAGGAAAAGTCCACTTGAATCAAAGTTTTCAGATTGACACAAAAAACAACATTATCGTTACACATCCTTTAAAGGGTCATTTAAACAGCAAACAAATACAAATTTATAAACATGTATTGTGGTCAGAAAAATAGTAAAAGTTGTGGAATGTCACATATCAAAATTTCTGTCTTTTACATGTTTTTTGTGAATATGTTGATAAACAAGAGGCCCATCGGGCCTTAACGTCCATCTTGCTGAAAAAGACCATGAACTAAATATTTGCATTTGAATACTTTTGACCCAGGGTCATGCCTTTAACAAACTTGAATCTCCATGCCCTTAAGTTATAATATAACAAAGCATTAAGCACTAGGCTTCAAGTTTACACGATTTTAAAATTTTATCAAATTTCCCCCCATTTTTGGCACCGAAAAAGGCGCCCTCTGGGGGCCAAGACCCTTCATTTAAACAAATCTGAACCCCCTTCCGCTAGGGATGCCTTCAGCCAAGTCTGGGTGAAATTGGTTCAATAGTTTTGGACTAGAAGTCGAAAATGTGAAAAGTTAACATATTTGCCATAGTGTTGAACTTTAACCCAAAAACGTGTAACCTATTTTTGACCCCTGG